>CABEEJ010001666.1:74523-123846 GCA_901482245.1 Timema douglasi
CCCCCCCCCCCCTTTCACTAATAATGTTTGGTTCATAAATCTCTCACAGTTGAGGACAACTCTTGAAAACACTCCTGTTTTTTGCATGAAGATGATGAATAACTGCACGCACTACAAGGCAGGCGAGATAATTGATTGTCCATTTTAATTCAACAAAATACACTTAATGTGACAGCTGGATATATAACCTAACCAAATATTTTGTGGACTTTTTCCTGTGTGTATATATAATTCACATTTTTTATGTTAAATGGTGAGATTGCCATTAAATAATTCCCTTTAATCATGATCATATTTTCTCTTTTAATATATCACACAACGTAAAGACAACAATTTTAATCAAATATGTTAAAAACAAGTATAGCTGTTGGTGTCTTCCCACATTCCTAATCACTTGCAGTTGTCCTGATTAAGCACCATATAAGTCCACAGTGGTAGCAAACTCAAGGTCTTTGTAAGGTCTAACTGTGGGTTAGGCATGGTTATCTGCGGCTAATATAAATGTCTCAAGTGCAGTTGCTAAATGCCAAGCAAGCATCTCAATAGATACTATCTATAAAGTATATTTTTCACTTAATTCATGAAATCAAACTAAACTTGAAACTATAAATTATATCATATATATTTTGAGTGGGTTTGCAAGGAGTGGTTTAATGCAAGTCACACACCTAAGTCTTAATTTGTTATGTTCTATATACATTTGAGTAACAAAGAGCAAAGTTCACTACACACATGGGTTTTCTACTAGTAGTAGTATAGCAAATTAATGAAATTATAGTTTAAATAAATACAAACATAAAAGTTTTATATTAAAGGAGCACACAACACAATACACAAATTATGCTCCAGTTATAAAATAAGTATAATAGTTAACATGGTGTGGTTTAGTTTGTCAATGTCCCCTCATTTATTTGGGAATAGTGCATCAATGTTACATCTAACTGAACAAACACAAAGTGTTCATACACCCTACTGGTATTGTCTATTCAATTTAGATTATTTGCATTTGTAAATATTGCTAAAAATAAAACACTTCCCATTTTAAAGGTTCTAAAAATTAAATATATATAGGTACTTCAAATGTAAAATAAAGCACATCAAAACATTTTTAAATACATATGAAGTACATTTAAAATGTTTTGATTTCTTCCTAAAGGTAAAACTTAGTTAAGGAGTAACAATTAGCTTATTATTCAATACATCACCTAATCTAATACCAAACACTATTTTTTTATCCTACACTTTATAATAATAGCATTTATGTTTGAATGTTTTAAAAGAAAATTATCTAATAGACTGAGTTAATCAAGACATTTATATAAAATAGCTAAACAGCCGGTATATGTTTGAAGACCCAGTTTGTATAATTTTGTGGAAACTGTTATTCAGGTAATTGTTAATTAATTCCTCAAATATTCCAACCCTCAACCTAAACCTATAGAACAATGCATGGTACCCCTCCACATCGTTAACAAAAACACCAAATTAAAAACTGCTAAATTTTTTTTTATACAAGCTGCTATAATTCAAAATAAATCTATCATCACCGAACAATTACAACAATCCAACCAAATTCTAGTTAACTCATTAACTCATATTCCCAAAAATATTAAAATCCTATAAACTCTGGTTTTCCTGCTCTGCCTTCCAGCGTAGCCAATGACCCGATCGCCGGTGTCTGTTGAGAAGATTTGTTTACCATTCCTTCCCATTTTCATTTCCCTTTATTTATCCATCCATGTTTTTATCTAATTTCACTTTCATTATTTATTGCCTTTCCCCTCCACTTCACACCGTGATCACGTTTACCTTCATTGCCATGGCAACATATCGACAGTCTTTTGTTTTTTCACTCTCTTCAGCCGATTTTAACCACACACTCATTCAGTCTCAACATTTAGTTCAATATATTAACTGTGTTCTCGCACGATGACCTTGGTAAGTTTGTTTGTTTACTTTCTAGTTATCTTTGTTTTCTCACTGTTTCATTTAACTTTTCCTTCAATATTCTTTCTATTCCCCTAATTGGTTTTAATAGTCTTTAATTTCATTTTACAGCGGCATGAATATGGTACATACGTACCGAAACATGTCGGCCAAAGTTTAATCGGCTTCTAAACACTGATCCTTGCCCAAGGAATAATGGGACTCAAAACAAGTTTAAGACTTCATTTCTTCACATAAACGCTGAACATTTTTTAATAGCTCGTTGCGTTTTCAGCCTTATTTCACATAATTTGTATTTCCTGTAACCAATACTTTCACATGTTTACTCCATTTAAATTAGCCTTTTTCAGTGTTTAAATTTAAATTGTACGTAGTCCTCAATTCATTTTTTATATTAATTATTTTAATATATTTCTCATGTATATATTTTTCTGAATGATAATCACCATTTGACTTGATAATTATGTTATGTCATGAATATTTTTTATCTAATATATTTTAATGCTTGTTGAAAGCGCAGTTTGACTTGTTTCGCAATATTAAAATATAATTAATTTTAACTTGTTAATAATTTTTAACTTTTTATTAATCTCTTTAGTATACTATCCTTTCACCTTTCTATTATAACCTTAGGTTTTTTGAAGTCTTAACCATAATCATTACTGCTCCTTAGTTATTTAAATTTAGAATGTTTTCTAAAATGACCTCTAAAATATGTCATTATCAAAATTAAAATTAAAATATATGTCAAAGAAATGTATTTACTCATCTGATTGCTCTCCTACACCCAACATTTTTTTTTTCTAGTACTTGGTTAGGTCGAGTTAGACATAAAAAATTAACGTGAATAAAATTTCTTATGCCCTCCCTAGGGGTTGCCACCACCCACCGGTCCAAGAACTGCTGAACTAGAGTAAAAGTGATACCACATACAGTACAATTTAAGTCTGTGGTTCCGAGTAGTTGGCAAGATAGATATCACATCCTAAAATGTTTTCAGCCCATAGCTAGGGGGTGAAGATTATGAGGCACTTTCTATTTAGTTAAGTTTGAATTGTCCCCTCAGTCAATATAATATAGTTATTAAAAAAGTACTAGAATGTGTGTTGTGTACTTTTTATAAGCAATGGCCCAACAACAAAGATTAATTGAATTTCAATATTATTACAGATATCTCAATCATCTTAAAATATAAACTATCACCTGCATTAATTAAAGAACATTACATTTTTGAACAACACTTTCTTTCAAACCTTTGTGGTATAATTTTGTCATGAAAAACCTGATGTTTTAACACTGAAAGCATGTTTACAGAATTAAATCCTATAGTAAAGGATTTAAAAGATAATGTATTATTATTATTAGCACCGCGCCTTACTACCCGTTTGGGTTATACGCACTTATGCTAATGTGTAATAGTAGGGTGATTGTGGGATGAAATGGAGGATCTACAGTTTAACGTGGAATCCGAACCACGGTGGAGGCCTGGCATTCCCCACATTCACAAGATGTCTTGTCAAGAGGTGAAGGAAGGGTTTGGTAATCAAATAAATCTGTGCTGAGACCAAGGATTGAACCCCGGACCCCAGCACAGAAGTCCGACACCTTACCCCTAGACCACCAGGTCACCTAAAAGATATTGTAACTTTGAAAATTAATGGAATTCAAGTTTATTATGTCTTATTAAGAACAAAGAAATAGCGAGAAATATCATACAATGATTGACAACTAAGCAGTTGTCTTCTTTCAAATGCAATGCATCTTACTGCTCACACAGACTATGCAAATATTTAGACAAATGTAATTTGATGAGGAATGTATAATTTAGAGGAAATTTACTAACAGCTGTGCGGCAGAAAAATGGGGAGCATGTGATGAGGTGGGAAATGCTACATGTCGGATTAAAACCCAAACCTCCACACCACCGTAAAGAACAAACCAGAAAAGAAGTACACCTCTTCTGTGCACCTATTAATGCAATGAATTGTCAATAGATTCAGGCATTCTGAAGAATCCACATATTTTTAATACATACAATTTTTACCCTGTTGAAAACTTCAGAATTACTATCTAATCTTAAAAGCAATTTATTTATTTTATTTCATTGCTGCTTGGTAAATAAAAGCATTTTGTGTAGTTTTATTTAAACTAAATGTTAACTACAATATCTCAATTTTAGTTTTCAACCCTTATTTGAGCAAATGCATGAAATCGACACATAGTACATTGACATTTTATGAAAAACACCGATGTTAATTATTTATTCAAAGTGTAATTTTAATCTTCCACAAAATAAATCAATTATGTTTGTCTACTAATGAAAGAGTACTCTTTAGTACTAGAAGTGTCTTAACAGGAACATACCATACTTAATTTAGAAGAAAAGAATGAGGATGTAAATTTTAAATATATGTTCAATCACTTGTTTGGAGAACAAATAGGAGACCACAACATGAAAAAAACCACTCGTGTACCTGCTATCTGATCATGTCACATTACCCATGAATATAGCTCTTTCATTAAGCATATATACAGTAGCCTCATGGCTTCTTTGGTGCTGACTGACAGCTCACAGCTGACGGCTTTGAAAAGTTACCAGACCAAATTATTTATCCCTACGCTGAACCATATGATCTGCAAAAACATGTGTTTAGCAGCTGTCACTTCTGACAGTCAAAATTTAGGTATATACCTAAATGTTGACTGTCATAAGTCAGCTGTGAGCTGTCAGTCAGCACCAAAGAAGCCATGGGCCTACTGTAGAATACATTGATTAATAGCTAAAATGTGTTTGTATATACTAAATGCCTGTAAAATATAACAGGCACATGTCATTTTATGAACTAACATTTTAATTCAAATTTTAAAAAATCATGTTAAATATTCTAGTGAATAAATGCACAAAAATGTCTTTAAAAACACCAATCAAGTGGCAGTTTGCTATATAAAGAACCCAATAATTACTTCCAAATTTAATTTATACTTAATTTTAGTTCATTTACTTAAAATGTTTTAAGCCTAAGTTTTTTTAGCTATGCCGAGTTGGTAGGTTGCTCACTCCAAACATGTCACTTGTGTATAAACATTTTATAAATCAGAGAAAATATTAGCTTGACCCTAGGTTAAAAATCCCCAAGCTGTTATTAGGGTTGGCACTGTTTTCTTGATTTGAAATTCCCTGTTTTCCAGAGGGAATTACTATTTTTACAAATATTTTTGAGACTAATACAAATTAATGAAATTTCATATTTAATAGAATTGACTTATGTGTTTAGCACAGCATGGGAAAAAGGTTATAAGAGTAGCTTTTTCAGTTAGCATTTTCTTCCAAGCAAAGACCTGCCATTAAGAGTTTCTATTCAAGTGTCCAAATTTACAAATATTTCAGTTTTATTTTAGTTTGTTTTGTGAAATTCCCTACTGTTTCCATGTTTTTTTCAAACAAAATTAATTCCCTATATTTTTAAAAACCCTCTCAACTTTTCAGAAGTGTGGCATCCCTGTATTTTGTACCTTATCAAAACGTAAACAAGGCCAAGATAATATTAAATATATTCTGTGGATAAAATATTTAAATCATTCATGTATGTGCATTTATATTCAAATAAATATTAACTTTAAAAATGAGGAAAAAAATGTTGATAAAGTAAAACCATGGCATTAAAACATAGGTTTGGCATAAGTCTCTCATACAATATCATTCCTATGTAATTTAAATTTACTTTAAGAGTAATACTTTTAATTAAAACATTTCTAGGAGTCGCAATTACTCCAGCCAGAGTCAAATATACACCAATTCTGGCTGATGAAATTAGATTAACAAATAATAAAAATTCTATACTGTAATAAAATGGATTAAGTATAAGATTACAATGTAAAAATCATCATTATCTTGTGTAGTGCCTGCCTCTTTAAATAGTATTTTATGATTGCAAATGATTGATGCTGTCTTTCCCTATAAGCTATACATATTCAATATTAAGAAAAATATAATCCTGAACAAGGGTTGAGCCTGGATAGTGTGTCAAAAATGAGTGGAAAATCTGGTGAATGGCAAGTGGCGACAAACACAAATTGAAAACAGCTTATAATTATGTGCCTAAGTTAAGGAAAAAAATTGTTTTCCATTGGTGTTTACACAACAACAAAATTGTGATGTGATTTTTCAAGGATGATTTGTCATAATCAGCTGTGAAGATCACGTTGCTGCTCAGGGCAGCAGACAAAACAATGATATTTGTAGAATGGTTTTTAAGGTTAAACCCATACAATATAGTGATGAAACAAACATTGTGACAACTCTACAAATGTGATATCAACGTTTTGGGCACGTGAATAAAAAGATACTTAAAGACATGGAGGAAAAAAAATTGTGCAAGGTGCCAATAAGATTTTTTTCTGTGAGTCATGTCAAATTGGGAAATCACATGGACTTTCATTCAAGAAATAAATATCATAAGAGCCTTGACAACTTGATAAATTTATCCATTTGGATGTGTGTAGACCAATGTCGATGGAATCTTTCAGAGGTGAAAAGTTTCTCCTGTGGATGTGTCATGGTATAGACATGTGTATTTTCTGCGACACAAATCAGATGTGTTTGAGAAATATGAAAGAATGCTATCAGCCAAGTTTGAAAAAAACTATGAGGATTTTGCACACTGATAATGGTACTGAGTATTGCAAGGTGGAAATGAAATCGGGGGGTGCATCCGCCTCCCCGAAAAGTCAGTGACGGCATGCTCGGAGGAGGCCCTGAAACCGGACGACGACCGACTGCTGAAGGGGAAACTTTGAGTGTAAGTCTAGGTGAGAGGCGTAGTCATGGAAAATAGAGCACCATACAAACCAGAACAAAATCAACGTGACAGCAGGTCAAGAGCTGAGAGTGCCAGAATAATGTTGCATGCAAAAGATCTTTCAAACTTCTTGTGGGCTGAGTCCATAAGCACAGCAGTGTACATATTCAACTGTATAATTACAAAACAAGATGGTGAAACAACACCGTACAAATTGTGAATGAAGAAAAAATCTACTAATGAACATTTAAAATGTTTTGTTCTGTAGCATACATGCATGTACAAAAACAATTTTGACAAAAACTTTATCCAAAGGCAAAGAAAGTGTTAAATGTTTGATACCAAGGCGAATCAGTGAATTACTATTTGCATGATCTAAAGACAAAATGCATACTAGTTTAACAGGATTTTACATTTAATGAAAAAAATCCATTGTGATACAAAGCCCATTAAGATGAGGGGAAAATTCCTGAGAGAACAAGAGTATTATTATTATTATTAGCACTGTGTCTTACTACCCATTCAGGTTGTACGCACTTACGCTAATGTGTAATGGAAGGGTGATTATCAGATGAAATGGAGGACCTAGAGTTTAATGTGGGATCCGAACCACAGTGGAGGCCTGGCATTCCACACATTCACAAGTTGTGATTAATACACATCTTGTCAGAGGTGAATGAAGGGTTTGGCAATCAGATAAATCTGTGCTGCGACTGAGGATTAAACCCTGGACCCTCAGCACAGAAGTCTGACAACTTACTCCTATACCGCCAGGTCAAGATAGAGAACAAGAGTAACAACAAGAAGCAGATGTTGATAGTCTAGACTCTAGACTGTCTACTTGAAGCCCCACAAGGTAAACAACAAAAAGAAGAGTGTGTCAGAAACCACCCAAAATGTCAGCTGGGAGCACATGCACACCAACCAGAATCAATGACAATAAGGATTGAATTGATATTGATCCAAAGTCAAAATATGCCTTGACAAAATACGAAATTGGATCACATAAAAGACCAAGGTAAAATTCAAGCAACACCCAGATGTGTCAATTTAGTGCAATATGTTACACCAGAAACATTTGATGAAGCTGTGAGTGGACCCGATGCTCAAAATGGGATTGAAGTAATTGAAGAACTCAAATCCCATGAGAAAAACAAAACGTGGATAGTTGTGCCAAAATAAGAAAAGATAAAACCATAAGTTCAAAGTAGGTTTTAAAAATTCAAATGGTTTTCCAATCTCCCTCTTTGCAAATGCAGATACAGTTTCTTTAAATTCAACCTTCCTCAATACTAACATATTTTAATATCTAGTACATTTGCATATAGCCCAAATGGGTCATGAGATGCGGTACTAAAAGAAGTACTTTTACTTCTCTGATATTCTCCATAAAAACTCTTAAAACATTAGCTCGAGGGTGTGAAAAGCTAATTTTTCTAAAGGTTAGACTAGAAAATTTAACTATACCTTTAGCAAATAAAAGTTTGTGTGTGTGTGTATGATTATATATATATATATATGGTGGATATGAACTCTACCGACAAATGTTCAGAGGTTGCTCAGGGATGTTTGCTGAGTGTTTTGATACAAGGAACTCAAGGTCTTCGGTGGCACGTAATTGCATTTCAATTGTTTGGTACCCCAACGATATTCGTATCTGTTTACACGGAATGTGTGTCATGTTTGCAAACAGAACGTAGCCAGCCGTTGACTCATGGTACGTGCTGTGAAATACCCCTTCTTCCCCTTCACTCCCAGGCTTCCACGCAACTGCTCAGTCCCAGTAAGTGTTAGTTTTACCCACAGTGACGGCACCCTTATCACAACACATTTGCAGCCATGAAGATGTACGCCGATCTCCCAGGTTGCTAGAGCGTGTGCGACAGTCCATGACGCATCCCTGTACAGTGTGTCGTGATCATGGTGGTCGACACTTTGAACAGTAATGTAACAAACGTGTACGTGTTTTATTCTGAGGGTTGTCGCACTACCCATGCTATTTGTGGTTATATGTTCCTGTACTAAATGATATTACAGAAATCAGAAGGTAATGAGCTGTTGAGTACTTTATTTGTAATATCACAATCCATCTGTCATGGTCCAAGAGACAGTAAATCAACTTACTCAGCAATGAGCCATTGGAGAGCATGGGTTCCTTTTATAAAAACACTCAGAAAACATCCCTAAGCCACCTCTGAACGTTTGTCAGTAAAGTTCATATTCAACCTATGTATGGACCTCCAATAGGAGGGCCCATCAAATTGTCGGGGCTTCGAACCGCCCATGACCCCATTTCTACGACCCTAGTGGGATGTGGGTTCAGATGTCTCTACACTATATATATATATATATTTGATTGAGTTTAAATGCCGTGATGTTCTTAAGATACATCAGTAAATAGGTTTGTGCATGATGAACCTAAAAATTTATTTGGGGGAGGGAGGACGAAGCAGGAGGGAAGGGAGAGCATGGCACACCATCAAGGCCAATGTCAGAATAAAATTTCAAGGGAAGAGGACTAGCCTCTGGAGCCCAAGAAAATTTATAAATATTAAGTGCTCATGAAGCTATTTAAAGTTATTTTTATCATAAACTGAGACAATTATTTAAATTATGTACGTGTTATAAGTGACTTCTTTTTAGTTTATAGCAGGTAGCTATGATAAAAAAAAATCACTCAAATGTGCTAAATTTATACACTACTCTTTGGTTTATAGTTAAAGGCTGGAAATAAATTACAACATGTTTTAAAAAAACTAGCTTTAATACTGATTTTAAAACTATTTTGATAACATTCTCTCTTTATAATTGAAAAAATAGGTTTTCAAATATCTATTATATTTTCTATTTAACATAAATTCAAGATTGTAAGATTTCTAACCCTTTTTTAAAGATATATTACTTTTTGAAAGAAATTTTAATTTAACATCGGTTTCATATTGTGGCAGAGACCTCAAAAACACTATGCACAGACGAAGCGATGTTTGCGGGGATACACGGCCCTCCAATAATCTGTTCAACTGGGACAGTCTTATCACTGTTACATAAATAGTGAATTATTTTAGTTAGCAAATTGAAAATGCAAATTTGGAGCAATGCATATATGATTTATTCCATTATAATTAAGTATTATTAGTGCAAAATATTTTCTATGTTCTAATTTGAAGTGAAAATAGGTTCAAGGTTTGTTGTGTGTCCTCATCCTCCCCCCACCCCAATAAAAACTAGTGACATCTATGGCACACTGTCTCAATGTGTTGACTCAAAATCTCTGCTAGCTTTGCCAGTTGAAATCTCAGTCAGGTAGAAGTTACTTTATTTTAAATTGGGTGTGGTTTGGGGGTTTCTTAAGTCCATCTAAGTGTGGTCCCAGGTGCAGCAAATCTTATCGTATTCTTAAAACTAGTACTTAAACATTAGAATGGTAGCTACTAGATAAAGTTATTTTCTTGTACCATTATTTTGATTTGCTTTAAACCTAAAATAAAGGCAGTGTTAATTAACCTTTTATTTGTCTGTGTACAATATAGCAAAGAATTTACTTTAATTGGGAGTATTAGGGGTTCGTTTAATGTGCATAACGGTGTACCTTTTGAATATAAAGTTGTAATTCTGGCCTTAAAATGTAGCCAGTGTAAAAACCTAGATTATAGGTTCTACATTTTAGTTATACTTAATATGATTTAAGGTTTTATTAATATTATTTATGGCCAAGGGAGCGAAAAATTACACTCTCACCCCACCCTCACCCCCCAAAAATAAAGTTCCTACTGGGTTTGTTGTAACTGCCACTTTAGCTTTGCACAAACAACATTCATAGTGTGAATTATGCCATTTCCAAAATACAGTATCGTGCTTATTTTTGTCCAATATATATGATTTTTGCCATGATTTTTTTGATCAACAGAAGCAGATGAATTGAATATATCAAACCACACATTCAATAATTTTAAAATGCTTGCAATTGGAAGTACATCCATGGTAGATTTGCTTCTTTTAAAGGCATAAACCAATGTGTTTACTAGTTTGTAATTTCGACTCTGACATCATACCCTTCCTTGTCTGACCTTGAGAATGCACATGCACCTATCATGTATATTCGTGGTACAAAGGGCATGATATACTGCACCAGGTGAATGAATGCTGGTACAATTACTCTTAATAGCATTCCTTAACTTCATACATGTATTAATGTGTCTGTTGATAAAGGAAAAAATAATATATAGCTGTTTTATTACTGCTCACAATTAATTGTCAGGTACAAATTCCGCCAATGTTTATCAGGCAATTATTTGACACTAACCTGTTGTATTCATTAGGGACCAGATTTTTAGGTACCAAAAATGTTTAATATAGGCAGGCAAATAGGCATTAAAAATATGAGATTTAGGCACCCAAAAAAAAAAGCACTCAAGAAAAAAAAAATAGGCACACAATTAAGCAATGTAAAATTTATTTTACTGCAAGTATGTTACCTACAGCATACAAGCAATTTACATTGCTGTGAATCACTACATACTTACCTAGGTTTTAAGTTTTAAAATGGGTTCTATTGTCTAAAAGAATGATTTTATAACTAAAAAAGCTTCGTTCTACTTCACAGGATGTAAGGGACAAAATTTTAAATTTGCCAATTCTGAAGGGATTAAATTTTCATCCTGCAATATTGTGCAGTTTCCTCTCAAGATGTCTGCCACTGCTCAATAAATGAGTTTTCTCAAAGTTGAGACCAAGCTAGATCGCTTTCTTGCACCCAAAAACGGAAACCAATTTAATCTGAATCCTTGAGCCCGTTTTCAAGATAAAATTTACAAATATACAACCAGCCTTGCCCCCATAATAATTTTTCCCAAAGTCGAGACTTAGCTAAATTGCTTTTTCACACCCAAAAACTAAATTTCATCAAAATCCTTATGCCCGTTTAAGTTAAAATGTACAAATATATAATAGGCCTGTATACAAGAAAGTCTTGTTTGATAGTGTAAATTATGGGAATTTCTCCCATGCGATGCAATGACCAATAAGTAGTGCAGGCCACATCACATGTCCAGGAGAGGACATGTCACGTGGTCCTGTATAAACAGTCTGTCAAGATCAAAGCATGTCAGTTAAAGCCATGTCACATGCCTTCCACCCCCCACCTCCAATATAGGCAAAACTTCCATTTCTAAGAAACTAAACTCTTTCAGAAGGGGGAAAAAAAGAGTAAAAAGCCAAAACAGGCGCATTTAAGTATTTTATTCATAAAATAGACAAAAACCAACAAAATAAGCTACTATAGGCACTATTAAATTAGCATATTGTAATTGTAATAACATGAATTAAATATATATATATATCTCAACAGCCTATGTTTTACAATCTAGGAGAAAAAAAGAAGGCAAATAAGCAAAATCCGATCCTTAATAATCATCATCTGACAAAAGTCATAATTCCTACTGCCGGCCCAATACTGACTAGTTAAAAACCTTATTACTAATAAAAAAATAAGAGAATAGTAATAATTTACCATCACTATTATTGCTAAAATGAATTACATTAAATTTCTAGACAGTAAGATAGTTAGATTTAATACCATCAGATTAAGTTCAGCCCCAGTGTGTTTGAATGGTACATACCTGACTGACCCAGAAAGTTAAACGATCAAATATAGAAATGTATACAGAAAGCTATGACCAATTAACATACCAATTGAAAAGAGAGAATTTGGTTTCTTCTTTGGGATCAATATAAACACACAAATTTGTTTAAAATATTTAAACTAAGCCATTTGTTCTGAAATCAACATAGTTAAGGAAAAGTCTGTAAATATAGTTGTATTCTAGTCTTGAGGGGGGCAGTAATTTTAGCTGTGTAGGGCGTTCCATAAAGAGTGATTTGTACATAACAGATCAATGCAATAATAAAGTTTTTTGATAACACAGCCTTGTGACGGCCATTACGCAAATTCCAATAGCGAGTCATTGATTCCCCGTATATATACTCCATTCACGGTAGGAATTACTCTCTGAAAGGTCTTTTTACCTACCAATATCCTACTATATAATATATTTTCGGTAGGGATAAAGGCCTTTCAGAAAACAATTCCTACGGTGAACGGACTTTATTGCATTGGTCTTCCAATATTATTATTATTATTATTATTATTTAGCACCGCGTCTTACTACCCGTTCAGGTTATATGCTTTAAGTACTAATTATGCTAATTGATTGGGAATTGGGAAGGCTGAATTACAGGAAGTGAACCCGCATTTGCGTGGAAAGAGAGTGGAAAACCATTTAGGAAAAAACCACCCCCAGTTCACCCGACCGAGATTCGAACCTCGATCTCCACGTCCTCGGCGGTCGAGCTCAACACGACAAGCGTGTTAGCCAACTACGCCACCGAGGCGTCTTCCAATAATGCTGCCAAGTATAGCATGTGCAGCAGGGCTTTGTTTCTCTACCAATATTACTAGAACAGTGCCTGCGCTAGTTTATATCAGTCTGTTTCAAACTTGATTGCAATAACACAATTTTTTTCCTATTTATAGTGTAATCTGCTTTAAGTAATCAATGTATTATTTCAGCATTTTAATGCTTATTATTTAATTTATTTGTACTTTATTTAAGAAATATGTAAAAAAGATACAGTAAAAATAAACAGTAAAATATACCAAAATATAAACGGAAAATGATTTTTTAAGCCTTATTAATATCTAGTACCCCTAACCTCTATGTTCTTATTTTACTATAATTTGTTTATGATACTTTTTCTGTAAGGCGTCTACTGCGTTATAAGAACTTCCTGCATCTTAAGTTATTAATGAACTGTTCTTTTCCTATTTATTGGTTTCCTTCTCAGCCTAATTAAGTTATTTTGTCATACAAATACAATAATCGAAAGGTAGTTAACGATCAAGTCTTTAACATATTTATAAAATTAATTTTTATGGTAATGACAGTATAACACTGACTAGTAGACAGTAATTCCTAAATTATTATTTTTAATCGTGTGAGAATATTTTAAACGTTATATTTATAAACTGTGTACTACTCATTTTGTTGCAAGTTCTTTTTAAATTATACACTCAAATACAAGGCTGTAAATTAATCATTGTAGATATTACTAAAAAATAAAATTGCAAATCTATAATAGAGAGGAAGATGGAAAACAACCAATTCTAACTGTGCAAGGATTGAGCCTCGAGTTTGAGACAGATAGTTAATATAGAGCTAGTATTAATAGTCTAAAGTATGATTCCAATTGAAGGGTATATGGGATAAAGGAAGTCAAATTTTAACTTAAATTGAGATATTAATGCCATTTCTCAGAGAATTGTGAGACCCTTCTAGTGCAGTTTAGATTATAATTAAGAAATGTTTTTGTCATAGTTTAAATTAAATTAATAAGGTTTTTTGCTGGGGTCTTTATGGAGTTTGAGATAAAAGCTGTTGTCATAAAAAATGTGTGGGGCTTTACTCCTTTTTATTCTATACCCATCAATTTGAATATATTTTATAAATGAATATACCAGTAGGGATTAGTCTATGAATAAAAAAAGTGTGTAACAATGTAACATATTCTGTAAATTCTCAGTTTTTATATTTATAGCTGTATTGAATAGATTTTGTTCAAAATTGCATAACAATTTAATAAATTCGATACAGATCTAAGTCCTGTTTTTTTTATAGGAGGCCCACTTTTGACTACCAATATTGAGAGAACATAACTTAAATTTGGCATTCTAGAAATGTCTTATTTGATTTATAGATTTGATTAAACAAAGGAAAGATGGTGTCAAATGGCTTTATTAAATTGAACATGTAAAGGAGGATTGATAGAAAGACAGGGTTTGCACACTTACCAGAAAATTGTAGGCCTAAAAGTTCACAATTAAAGCACAACAAAACACATTATTATGTAATTTTGGAGTACATCAGTCCCCTTCTTTAGCAGAAGAGAGTAAAACAAAGAATGGACTATGGCAGCATGCCTATAGGTTGATCAAGGTCACTAAGATTCTGTTGTTGCCTAGTCAAATTTGTATCTTTATTCTTGGTAGATGGATAGAATGTTGTATTTATATAATATTAAATCATATAATATTATTAAATTATATTATATTTAATTATATAATATTATTAAATTATATTATATTAAATTATATTATATTATTAAATTATATTATATTTAATTATATAATATAATTATATTATATTTAATTATATAATATTATTAAATTATATTATATCTCCTTTACTTTCTTTCCAAGCAGGCCTACTCACACTAGTTAGTATATATAAAAGATAATAACAGATAATTTAATTCATAATTATATGATTAAATATAATATAAATACAACATTCTATCCATCTACCAATAATAAAGATACAAGTGTGAAGAGGCAACTACGAATCCAAGCCTAAACTTTATTTTAATAAAGAAACATGCAACAACAGTATCTAAGTGACCTTGATCAACCTATAGCCATGCTGCCATCTATTTTACTCTTATGCTGAAGAGGGTGACCGATGTACCCCAAAAATCACACGATTGTGTGTTTTAATTGTGAACTTTGAGGCTCACAATTTTTTGATGTGTAGGCCTTGCCCTTCTATACTCCTTTCAATTTTTGATTTATAGATTTATTAACTGTTCATCTAAAATTTATTAAAAGCTTAAAGTAATACTTCCTTATGCACACATAACTGTATAACTTCTCTTTACATAATAATTATTAATTAGCACCGAGGGCGGCTTAAACCACACATACGGGTTATACGCCTTTACATAGTTAATTCAATGGTCTAAGAATGTAAATAGATATTTAAAAAAAAAACATTTCCGCCATTGTGACATGATTTTCCAGTTTTCAATAACGAGCTTCCTATAAAAATCATACTATATTCAATTTTGGGGAGTTAAAACTATGCAATTTATTCAAATACATATTCGCAGACATAAATGGCTAGGATATTAAGATTACATAAGTAATTTTCTATAAATACAATTCACTTATTTATTGCAAAATACCTCACAGGGAAAGGATTCCTGCCATTTATTGAAATTTTAGGACAGTGTCCATTTATCAAACCACTAATATATATATATATTATTCAATTTATATAACCATTTTTCATATTTTACAATAGGTAAAAACACCAGGAATTATGTGATTTTATGAGTTTAATAAAAATAATAATACAAATATGCAGAGTAAAATATATATATATATTTATTTGCTGAAGCTCATGATTATAGAAAAAATGTGTATGAATATTCGTAATTCCCTTTGAGCTCTACCTAGATTTGGATAAGGTTGATACTGATCGCACTTGTGTCCTCACATCTCTAGTAGAAGCTCACAAGATAAAATAGTATCTTGATGTAAGGATGTGATTTAGAAGTACAAAACACAGTAATTTTACAATATTTGAAAGAGCACCTAGAAATGAAGTTCTACTTACACTATGGTATTAAGCACTCGGAAGTTAATTCTCACACAAACCAAAAATAAGCAGTCTATCCCTATCTTGAGCTAGTTCTATCCAGGCTACTTCATTGCACCCATCTCATTCACGTCCATTTTTATGTTACCCTCCCAGCTGCATCTAGGTATTCCCACTAGGTTTGCCAGTGCTTCCACTTGTGTTGAATGTCCTGTTCACCGTAACTTGGGAGATATGATTGTCTTAACAGTGTCTAGTGATGAGTACAGGAAATGTAGCTCACACTTATGTAACCTCCTTCACTCTCCATTAGATTTATCTCTTTTTGGACCAAATATTTTCCTGGGTATATTGTTTTTGAGCGCCAATGGTGAATTAATTTGAAATGAAAGACAAAGGATTTTACATTTTATGAAACTGTCCTATGAAATATTAATAGTGGGCCATCATTACAAGAAAATCTGCATTTCTTATAAAATAAGTACCGTAAGTAAACTAATACAAACCATAGTGTAATTTAATATTTTGTAATTTTCAAAATAATGCATACAACAGGGTCAACACAGTTTTTTCCAAACAAAATTTCAGTGGTGTAGTTAGCATTAAAAAAAAGGGGGAGACTGAAATTATAGATACAATCATCTCACCTTATATATTTTAATGTATTTGATCTAGCTGACAGTTTAACAAATATTATATTAATCAATGATTTTTGTTCATATAACACTTCAGAGTTTATAATGCATTCACAACAGTAAATATATAAGTTTTTTGCTGCCATTTTAAAATAAGATTGAAAGTAAATCACATGCTCACCCACTCTCCCCAGATACTCAAGGACTTTAAATATTTCACATACTTATTATATAGGGTACTTTTTATTAGAGCAAGTGTAAAGCAAATATTTGGATGCTAAGCTAGGCAAAAGCAGATAATGTGCCAAGCACACATATAAAAGATTTGCATTTATTTATTTCAGTCTTCCATTTTTAATAAGTGGCTTGATGTTTATGGTTTTGTGTGTGTATTTATGTAATGACAAAGAATGTGTATGTCTAGAATAGAACAGTTTTTTCTCAATATATAGTTATACTTTTAGGACACTTTTTTCCACGAGGGTTGTTCAAAACGTTCCCAGACTATTTAAATAGTGTGCCAACGTGATGTATGCAAGAATGTATAGTGAATGTTTAGTGAAACGATAGTGTGGTCCCAAGCACACTATCGCACCACCTTTTAACCTATGTTGACGGAAGAAAACCCACGCTAGTGTCAACAAAGCATCCACTTAGTCAAGTTCTTGCATAGAGCCCATAGAGATGTACGGCAAGTGATACTTTATAGGAGAAAGCTTTGCAATTAACCTGACCTGATTAAATTGACCTGATCATTCTATTCTGGTTAGTCATTGTGATGCAATGTTTTGTTTAGGAGCTTGCTTTGCACGTCTTGCATTTTTCAAGATGGCCGAGTTTTACAAGCAGTGTGTCAACATTAAATTTTGCGTTAAGCTTGGGAAAACATTTAAGGAAACTCATGAAATAATGAAAATAGTTTATGGAGATCAGTGCCTGGGCCGTAAGCAGGTTTATGAATGGTTTAGGCGATTCAAAGATGGTCGCTGTCAGCTGATGAGCCTCATTTAAGGTGATCCTGGATGCCAATTGACGACGCTCATGTGATTTAAGTTTAGATAACTGTGCATTCAAACCGTTAATTGACTGTTAGAGAAATCACGGATTACTAAGATTTAATAGGATTGTGTCACAACAAACTGACAAAAAAAAATTGGAAATGCAGCGTGTTAGTGCAATATATATACACAGATATATATACATCTATATACATAGATATATATAAAGATATATAGAGATATACACATACAATATACACATATTGTGCATATAACCTGAAAGGGTAGTAAGACGCAGTGCTAATAATAATAATATATATATATAAATATATATATATATATATACAGACACTATATATATATATATTTATTGTGTGTATATAAAAATGAGAAAATACAAATTATGTACTAAATGATGAGAATACCAAGTATGGTTAGAGTGACTTGATTTTCAAAACAGTGACATACTCAAGACCAACTGTTCAAAAATTGCATTTCCATTTTGAGATTTTAATTTTATATCCTCTTACATCTTTTGAGCTTTAAACACTACAAAGAGTAAGCTCTTTTATATTCTCATACCTCTTATGAGCTTTAAACCCTACACATATTAAGCTCAAAGATTTTCTTTTACTCTATGAGTGACCGGCATCATTGATCAAACATTTTTCAAACATGTGTTTTCTTTCTCTGTTAACATGAGCCCCAGGAACAACTAGATTAATGTGTATTTATAAAAATATATATTTTCCCCTCCAAAATTAAGGATATTTTTTCTCTTATATTTCAAAATAATTAAGCCTAGCTTCACATTCATTTTTATTGCTTGGCACTAAGAACAAAGTTATTAATTAAACCTTTGAATATATCAACCAAACGTTTTATGTTACCTTTTAAGCACCCAGAATGCCTAAATATGTTTATTCTTTTGACTCTATACGTTTGAATGTGAGGTGTTCAGTCATATAAAGATTTTGTCACGATACGGTTTTCTTAACACAAATTGTTATTTGTAATTTAAACCATTTATATTTTAACCACATTTTATACATGTTTGTTTTATATTATTTTGAAATTACATAATTCATGTTTTATTTAATAGTCGAAAAAGTCTGTTTTAAAAATCAAATAGTTGAAGCTATAATTCATGTTTTTGTTTTAAAGTTATATTCACTTTAGTTTGAATAGCACATTATATATAATAAAGAAATTTCCATATTGGAGTTTCTTCACACGTCTTAGCTCGAATCAACAGTCAACAACTCTGTACCATAAAAGCAGAAAACAACACCAATTATCTGGCTTTAATCTCAATTTGTGACCGAGAGCTGCTGAGCTCTTGCAAACACAAGCAAAACCACTTTTATAAAAAGAAAAGAAAAACACTAAAGTTTACAAGTGAAGTATATTGTTCTCTTTCTCTCTCTCTCATCTACACTGTGAGGATTGACCTTGAATTATTGCCGAGCGCTGGAAACAAGCAAACTGAATGATCTTGACCAGCCGCCTGCACATGTACGAAAGTAACACAACAACAGTACAGTCACGGACTAATAAAATCAACACAACCTAAATTTAAATACTCCAAAAAGCAGTGCAATAAAACAGGATTATTAGAGTACTCCCCTACTTTCTGGGTTATTTTTAGAAGAAAAAATAAACAGGATGTAATTCGGTTAGCTTGTCTTTACATTGAACCCTTTGCACATCTTATAACACAACTATAACTTATATATAAAAAAATCACATGGAAAACCTATACATGATTACATAAAGTAACAGCAGACTTAGGTATGTTGTGTTCATCAATTATTTGACATCATTTAAAATGATTATCATTTACTTTAAAATTTCTCATTTAGCAGTCCTAATGAATGTTCATGTTGCTTTGCCATTTCCTTTTATGAATAAAATGTTCTATGACAGCAAAGTTTTATATTCTCACTTTAAATGATATAACATAATAGACTAGTGATATAAAAGAGAAATTATTGATTTAATGTTTAGCTAACCTTCTTTTATGCACACTATTCTCACATAGTGATATGATAAAATAAACAACATAGGAAAACAAAGAGCTACACATCACACTGCACATCTTGATGACACCCTTGACCAAACACAAAATTTCTGACATTTCAGACTAAATTGGCAGGTCTGAATTTGATCGCAATATTTCTTAAGTTTCACATTGGAATAGTATGCAAAATATACAAGATACATATTCTGGTAAAATTGTACCCTAAGTTAAGTTCACAATTTGAATAACATTCAAAATATACAATATCCATATTTGGGTAGAATTATACCCTAAGTTAAGTTCCCATTGCAAGATGCTCTTAAATTAAAGCAAAATTTATTAAGTTCAAAGTAAAATCCTAGTAAAAGTCTTATTAATGAGAGTCAAAACCTACTCCTACTCTAATTCCCTAATTTCCATCTATCTTTGTCCCTTTCCCAAAATATGTCTTAATTTCATCAAAATGTTTAGGCCAATATACCTCTGCCACTACAGTTCTTGCTTGACCTATTCCATCATCTTGCCTCTGTCCCTGGTTAGCATTTTGGGTCCCTATCTCTTTGTTCTCTGTACTTTGGTGGGTGATAATACAGATTATACCCCTTCGGTCCCTGATTGTGATCATTTTGCCTATACTGTCCCTGGGTAAATTGTGGATCACTATCTTGGTTTCCCTTTTTCCAATTTCCTTGCCCTCTCTCCTAGTATTGTGAAAGAGGTGGTGTCCTGCTTTCCCTCTGAAACTGATAATTTGTTCTACCTTGTCCCTGTGGATGATATTGATCTTTAAATTTCTTGAAACTTGACCAATTTTGTTCAATTTCTCTCCCTACAACTCTTTCTGAAGTTGAAGATAAGTACCCATTTTGTGTTGAACCATGTTCCTGTACATCCCCTAAATATCCCCACTCTCTAGTTCTTTGAACATCTATAATAAAATGCACTTAACATCTGCTCCATGTCTTGAAGGTTCTGTAAATTCGCGCCAATAAGAGCATGCTGTACATTTTGAGGAAAATTATATATCAAATGCCCCATCTTCCTCTATCGGGTATTTCAAATACTTAGCTTGTACCTTGTAATTATGAAGATATTCATACATAGTTCCTCCTCGAACACTGTATTTACCATTGAAAATCTGCTGCAAAAAAACTATTTTGTTTTACCTGTAACCAAAATTTTCCCAACAAAGCATTCTTTGCCTGCACAAATGTATCCCATTCTCCTTCTACATAATTCGCCCAGGACCTCGCTTTCTCTCTTAATCCTGATAACAAAATAGCTATCTTATTTGCTTCACTAAATCGTCCCCCTTCAAAAGTTTGCTCCACTTTTCGAATATATTGGATTGCCAAAATATTTACTTTCTGCCCCTTGAATTTGGGAGTTGAAGATAACATCTCATGAATTCCTCTAAACAAGACACTATTATGACATACATGACTATCAACTTCCTCTTTATTTTTAACTTTGTTAAATTTGCATTCTAAGTCCTCTACTTTGTTTTGTAATTTCTCAAGATTTTTCACATAGCTATCTCTAAATATTTTGACCTTTTCCTCCATGTTTTCGCCTTTTTGAGCCACTACATCTTCTACTTGAGATGTAATATAATCCCTCTTCAAATACAGTTGGCCCTCCAGCTCTAACCTGATCTTACAGACTTCTTGTTCCAAGTTAGAATTAACTATTTTGACACTATTTTTTATGTGAACAATTTTGAACTCGATGCCTTCTACTTTATTTTCTGTGCTTTTGACTGTGTTTAAACATTTCTTTTCTAACCCTTTTACATTTTAATTTACTTTGTCAACTCCCCCAATTAAATCAAAATGAATTTTTCTTAAATTATCTTGCTTTTGTTCCAACTCGTTTTAATTTTGTTTTACTCTGATCAAATTCTTATCTAGGTCCTTAACCTCAACATTAAGTGCCTGATACAATCTTTCCAGGTAATCTAGTTCACACTAATTTTATTCCTAATTATTTAGTATTGTGTAAACTTTCTTTATTATGGTTTTCTATTTGAGTTCCCAATTTTTTGTTTTTGTTTTCAATTTCTTTATTATTATCATCTTCCATCTGACTCATCATTGTCTTGATAAGTTGTTCCAATATTTTGTTCCCTTCCTCTATTAAATTCTTTTCTACCCGAGCTGGATCAGAATCTCTTTTACAATCCTCAATGTCTACAGTAGTATTTTTTAATATAGAAATTTCATCACCCCCACACTTTCATTTGGAATGTCCACTTGGGCTATTTTCATCTAATATCTGATTTTCCCAATTATTTCCTGACTCCCTTCTTCTACCTGTTCTGTTCTGGAACTGCACCCTATGTGTTAGTTTATACGGTTTGAATTTCCCACCTTTAGTTTGATTAATCTACTCTCATATTTTTCATCTTCCTAATCCTCATCACTCTCTTCTAGTCCTTATTGATTATATGGTTTGTTCATGATTTTTTCATCTTCGAAACAAAATGGAATATGACCTCCCCCACTACTACACACTTCCCCAATTAAATCCTCTTCTGATTCAAACATCATCAACTTAAAGAGTTGAGTTTCTTAAGTATATTAATGTCTAGGCTTAAATACTGTTTAAGTTCTACTTGTTTCCTAAAATGTTTGAAAGAATTCCATTACTAAGAATAAAATTAATTAATTAATATAATTAAATGTAACAAACAAAAACATATGTATCTACAGCTCTTCTGTTGATCTGTCCCTCGGCGATTCTCCAACATCTGTTGATCAGTTGCCTCACTGCTATTATCAATAACATTAATTGATTATATAATGAAATAATACCATGTAGCAAAACATATTATCTATGACTATTCAGTCAACATGTCCCTCGGTGATTCTCCAACATATGTTGATCGGTTACTTCAATGCTTTGTTGCTATTACTGTATTGTTGATGAAGTACCTACAGGAACACCTGTAAGTGCAACAGCTGCCCTGCTGCTGCATTTGCGCTTGATTTAATCAGTAAGCACTTCTTAATTTCCTGAGTTTTCTGTGGGAGTTTTTATCGAGCCGTCGGTGAGCACCTCTTAATTTCCCGAGTTTTACACGAGTTTTTTTTATCGAGCCGTTGGTGAGCACCTCTTAATTTCCCAAATTTTCTGTGAGTGTTTTTTTATCGTGCCCTGCGATTGGGAAAGCCAATTTGTCATGATGCGGTGTTCTGTACACAAACCTGAGATTTGATATATAAACATTTTATATTTTAAACACATTTTATACATGTTATTTTCATATTATTTTATTTATAAATTACATAACTCATGTTTTATTTATTAGTCAAAAAAATATTTGTTTTAAAGTTATATTCACTTCAGTTCAAATAGGTATTCACATTATATATAATAAAGAAATTCCCATATTGGCACATGTGTTTCTTCACACGTATTAGCCTGAATCGGCAGTCAACAATTCTGTACCATAAACGCAGAAAACAACACCAATTATCTGGATTTAATCTTAATTTGTGACTGAGAACTTCTGAGCTCTTGCAAACACAAGCAAAGTACAGTGAAACCTGTTTAACTTGGATCTCAAGGAACCTAACACTTTTTATCACTTATAGAGGTTTTTCATTTATCCAGTTTCCCAAATAAGCAGGTTAACATGACAATTGTCTTACTTATAGAGGGTCCCACTATGAGAGGTCGAAAAGTATATTTATCATATAAAGAGGTGCTCAATTTACCACCATGGCAAGGCTGACCTTTGATTGTAAAAGTTTTATCCGGAAGACACTTGTAGAATGAGCCCGCTTCATCATCATTGAAGACGTTATCAGGTGAAAAATCATGTAATAAAGCTGGAAGATTTTAATCCACTGATTACATTCATTGTTGTCCACAGCATTGCTCTCTCCCCAAACATTTTTGAAAACGATATCTTTCCTTCTCTTAAAGCCCTCCAACCACCTATTACTGCCAGATAAATTATCAATACGCAGCTTACTCACAAATTCTCGAGCTTTCTCCTTAATCATTGGGCCGTTTATTGGAATGTTTTTATTCCGCACCTGTTTCATCCATGTCGAGAGGCATTTTTCAAGTTCAGGATACTCTGCTGGTCGTAGTCGTTTTAGTTTTTCTTTTCCGTCAGTACACTGAGAACGTATTTTCTCCTTATTTTGAATAATTCTATAAAGAGTTAACTTTGGTAAATTAAACTCAGTGCACAGTTCGTCACGCGACTTTCCACTATCATATTCCAATAATAACTTTAATTTATCAGCGGATGTTTGAGAATTTCACTTTCGTTTCGACATTTTTTGCACTGGTATTCACTCGTTTCTCGTACAAATTCTTAAATAGTACTGAGAAACAAAGCAAGTAGGTAAGAAATTAGACTGTTTGTAAACAAGCGTGTCATAACTTGTCTACACCTGATAAATTGTCTCACTTATACGGGTTATTGAGCTACCAGTTTTTCATTTATCCAGTTTCCCAAATAAGCAGGTTAACATGACAATTGTCTTACTTATAGAGGGTCCCACTATGAGAGGTCGAAAAGTATATTTATCATATAAAGAGGTGCTCAATTTACCACCATGGCAAGGCTGACCTTTGATTGTAAAAGTTTTATCCGGAAGACACTTGTAGAATGAGCCCGCTTCATCATCATTGAAGACGTTATCAGGTGAAAAATCATGTAATAAAGCTGGAAGATTTTAATCCACTGATTACATTCATTGTTGTCCACAGCATTGCTCTCTCCCCAAACATTTTTGAAAACGATATCTTTCCTTCTCTTAAAGCCCTCCAACCACCTATTACTGCCAGATAAATTATCAATACGCAGCTTACTCACAAATTCTCGAGCTTTCTCCTTAATCATTGGGCCGTTTATTGGAATGTTTTTATTCCGCACCTGTTTCATCCATGTCGAGAGGCATTTTTCAAGTTCAGGATACTCTGCTGGTCGTAGTCGTTTTAGTTTTTCTTTTCCGTCAGTACACTGAGAACGTATTTTCTCCTTATTTTGAATAATTCTATAAAGAGTTAACTTTGGTAAATTAAACTCAGTGCACAGTTCGTCACGCGACTTTCCACTATCATATTCCAATAATAACTTTAATTTATCAGCGGATGTTTGAGAATTTCACTTTCGTTTCGACATTTTTTGCACTGGTATTCACTCGTTTCTCGTACAAATTCTTAAATAGTACTGAGAAACAAAGCAAGTAGGTAAGAAATTAGACTGTTTGTAAACAAGCGTGTCATAACTTGTCTACACCTGATAAATTGTCTCACTTATACGGGTTATTGAGCTACCAAGTCCCAATTATAGAGGTAAACATCGAAAAAATCTATGAAATCTAATCTCAGTTAACAAGGTCTGAAAATTCCCTGTAACAGAGGTATTTTAATGCAAAAGTGGCGGGACCTCATTGTAATTATCAATAACAGAGGTTTCTCACATAGCCAGGCCCCAGTTAAACAGGTTTCACTGTATAATGTTCTCTTTCTCACCTACAGTGCAAGGTTTAACTTTGAATTATTGCGAGTGCTGGAAACAAGCAAACTGAATGATCTTGACCCGTCGCCTGCTGCCCGTGTACGGAAGTAAAACAACAGTAGTACAATCACAGAATAATAAAATCGACACAACCTAAATTTAAATACTCCAGAAAGCAATTCAATAAAACAGGAGCATCACAATTTATTTAATAAGATAATCTGAAGGTGTTTTTGTGTGCCTATGTTACATATGTTTTACATATTAAGTCACCATCAATCCATGAATTCAAAAGTTATAAGGCGCATATGCACACATAGTCATTACATTATTCCCGCTCTAAAAGTAGCATAATGCATTAAATCATACTTTTAAAATAATAGAGAGTTAAGTATCAAAATGTATCTTTAGTATTGGGCTGGAGCAAATACTTTCACTGACATGATACGGGTCATGTCTTGTGTTTTGGACACCACTGGCTTGGGTTATATAGAATGCAAGAAATAAGTAGTCACAGGTGTCTAATCATTACTTAATAGAGGAGACTGTGTGTTTTCTAAATTTGATCACAATCTCTATTATATAATAATAATGATATTGTTAAAATATTGGCATACTTATAATAGAGGTGCACCACTATAAATGTGAAAGTTTAAAATACATAAACCATTTTAAAAGTGTTTTTAATAGGGGTCAAAAAATTCTACCTAGTAAGATTGTGATTAACATATACATTGTCTCTTACCTCATCATTAAGAGAAAATTTTAATTCCCTGATATTTTGATGGTCACTTTTCAGTACCAAAACTTTAATATAACTTTTCTGGAGCTTGCCCCAATCATTCTCTGCTGGAAGCCCAACATCAGTCTTCAGCCTTTTCTTGAATTTTGGTTTTCAAGTTTATCCAATTCTAAAATGAGAATACATTAATTAATATTATATCACATATTATTAGAAAATTAGTTTAAAAGTTAAACTAAATTTTGAAGGGCATACTTGAGTAATAATTATAATAATTCAATGCTTACTTATTAAAATATTACTGCCATGCCATTGCCAATAGTGATAGTGACGAGACTTGAAATCTGACCAATTACAGCTATGGGTCGCTAAAGGCCTCATGTTATAATCCTGTTTATACACCACAAGTTGAGCTGTTCAGGGGAAGGCCATGCTTGATTAGTCCACAAGTTTAGTGTAGGATAATCGAGTGGTTCCTGATGCACTAAGTGTCAAAGAATAAATTTAGAAAAATAAATATAATCTGTAAAATTCCAAGTTAAACTAATTTTAAGATGTTATTTTACTGCATTTATATGACTATAAGCATAATGTGAGAGATTTTTGAATTTACTGTAGAAACACTGAAAGTTTATTTTATGAGTGGAAGTATTTAAAAAATATTTGATCATTTTATTTAAATTACGTTGATTATTAACAAAAAAGAAAGTGTTATCAATACTAAATTAAATGTTAGGCAAATTATTGCATAGTTTATTCGTCTCTTATATTTAGTTTTGGATTCAAACTATAAAACAAGATCCTCTCTTCGAAACTAACACAGAATAATAAATGTAAACTATTTATGTTGTTTAGTAATTTTCCTTGATAGTAACTAGAATAGACAACGAGTGAATAACATGTATTAAAATTAAGCACAAAAACTTTACAAAATCTTTGCCAAACAAATTTTAATAAAAGGCAGGAAGGCATAGGAAAATCCAACCACACCTTTGAATGTAATTTTATATGATCAAAGCAATTAAAAAACTAAGATTTTGTTTAGTATGATTACCAAACATTTTTTTACAAGCAGACCTAATTGTTACTATCCCTTGTTCATGTGGCTGTGTGACTTTGAAGGCCATTTGACTACAGGTCTAGAGGGGCCCTTGGTTTGATATCAGATGTTGTGTTAATGTATAAGATTTGGGTTAATCCCCTTATCCAAGAACAAGGGTCAACAACCTGCAGCTCTTTGAACATGTAGCTATGGATATTTAACTTTCAGTCCACATGTACAACCAGCGCAGCCTACATTAGGGACAGGATTCAACTTGAATATCATTAGTTTTGGCACAAGTCAGAAATACTTTTCAGTTTAGTTTTACTGTGTATCACACAGAGAGAACATGTACTGTAAGGTGTCAAAGGTTAATCAATGCGGTGGTGGCAAGCATAAAATAGTTAAAACAGGAACAAAATAATATTCATGTGTAGAGTGATTTTGATATTTAGTACACTCACGATTATCTGTTGGCGGCTTATCCGCATTGCGGCTTAACCACGGCATCGCCAATAGCAGGGGATTTTTTTTTAAATGCAGTGTTGATGGAGAATACAGGGCTACCGATTGTTGTACTCAGAAAATCCGTAGGGAAGAGATAATGGAATGAGGGGCAAAGAGTTTATGCAAGGGGGACTGCACTAGAACAGACTCATAACCTGTTTAATTATCTGAACCACGAATACAACATGCTCCTAGCTGACGATTGATAACAAAATACATAGTGGGATAAGGGCAAAGGAAGCAGCTGCAGTGAAGCAGAAGACTAATACAAACTTTTTAAGTGATCTGTCCATTTTGAGCATAGTGGGCGTTGATTTAAAGTGTTTTTTTTTATTATCTTAATGTTTGAAATATAATGATGTGTTCATAAAAGCAATCACGATAGGTGAGTACGTGTTTGAATTGAATGTTCTACAATCACTTGTTTTATTAAATATGCAGATTATCCACGGTTTTAGGTTATCCGCAGCACTCGTTCCCTCCATTACCGCGGATGATCGGGAGTTAGCTTTATGATGAATTGATTTAAAGTAGTCAGTAAATATGTAACTAACAGATATGGAATAGCTGTAAATGGAATTTAGTAGTTTCTAAATACTTCACTAGGTGACAGCACAATCAAGCTTGACAGTTTAGGTAGCGGATGCTAGGTAGTGTATGTGCAGTTCATTGTCAAAATAGTGAACATAGTAGAGGACAGTCCTTCCAAAGAACTGTGTGTGGTTTTTCGGTGGTTGTGGGTGAAAGGACTTCCTGCAAAGGTTATCAATTAATAAATGTTTCCTGTATACGGTGAGAAGTGTTTGTTGCATAAAGTGATACACAACTGGGCTGATAAACTCTCTCAAGATGCTAAAAGGTTGCAGATGAACAAACTAGTCACCCTTATGAGATTACAACAGAAGAAACTGTGCAGAAGATGGAAGAGAAAATTTGAGCTGACAGACAAGTACACTAGAGTGTAGCAATTGTATTAGGTTGTTCTCATGGTTTATTATACATCATAATGAACAATTGTTTGAATATTTGGAAAGTATGTGCATGGATGATGCACAGAAAACTGACTCAGGAGCACAAAATAAACCAAATGGGTCTATCTTTGCAACATTTCACTTGTTACACAGGCGAAGGAGAATAAATCCTTAAAGGGATTGTTACCAGGAGTGACTGGCCGATTCAAAGTGGCTCAGGATTAAAAAATGTACTATGGTGGTCCTTGGCGTGTATTAATATCTACCACCGAAGCTATGTTTATGTGTAAGCTTAAGTGGTGAGGTGAAATGTTTATCATTAGTCAATTTTATCCCGAGGCCATTTAAGCTACATTATCAATGCTCAGTTTATACTTTCTACAGACACAAACAAAAATAATTCTAAATGCTTATACCAGCTGACTGTTCTTAATTATATCTATGTATGTAAAATGATCCTTCATTTCCTACTTGTGTAGATCACTAAACAAATGATTTTACATTTTTTGTTTATAAACAACACTAATAATCTACAAACAAGATTGTTTTAAATTTAATGCCATCATATTCTTTTCACAAATGATGTATTCTGGGAATTTTAGACTTACTCAACATAATTAAAATTTAATAAAAAAAAATAGTATCTAGAATTGAATGAATCTGTTTATTTTTAAGGTAGTTGTGGCAGCCCAAATCAAACCGGCCATCCTCCTGGTGTCACAGCAGCCCAGTCCACCATTGATTGATACTGGAAACAAATAATGGGTACAACCCAAATAAAAGCGCGCTTCAATGCAATGGGAACATCCAAGTTCACATTAAACAAGAAATTTAAGTCAACACCATCAGCAGGGAAAGTTATGCCTAGTATTTTGGGATTCTTTACTCCAAATGAGTGTCTTGTTGCTGCAATTATTCGAAAAATATGTATTAAAATATAAGCTTCCTAATAAAGCTGGTGCAATGACAAGTAAGCAAGAACGCTTTTCATAAAAATGTAGCTGATAACTCTAACCAAACAACAATAGTATTTAGAGATTTTTGTTTTAATGAAAATTATGATAAAATATAGCATAAGTTTAGATATCACTACAAATATTTGTAGCGTTTTCTAAACTAGTGCTACAAAAATAATATAGAACTATCTACCGGAATACAAATTCAAATTGCCATTTATAATGTAAAATTTATTGTGCCCATTGATATGAAGTTTACACTGTCTAAGATAGTCTATGCCTGATATTTAAACCTAATATCTATTTCAATAAATTGCAATTTACAGCACATTACTTAAAGTAAATTAATCTGAGTAATTTTGTAATAATATTAATGAATATATACAATAAAATGTACTCAATCTATGCTTCATATCAAATTTTATTTCTGTATGCTCAAAGAAAAGGTTTTTTTTTCGTGTTGGTGTTTTGGAATTCAACTATTTGATAACTTCATTGTTATATCATTTTTATAACAGCTAATAAACAGTTTCTTAGAGTCCGTTCACCTCACTGTAGGAATTGTTCTCTGAAAGGCCTTTTTCCCTACCAGAAATCTTTTATATGGTAGGATAATGGTAGGAAAAAAGACCTTTCAGAGAGTAATTCCTACCGTGAATGGAGTATACATCAACTAGAAATTAAATGACATTTATAACATAAGGATAGACAAATCCAGATATGTTGTTATGAACCTTTTTGTTTACATAGCTGCAATGTATATTTTACAAATTAAATAGTGTGTTATGAGGTAACAACATTGTAGCATTAGCCACGAGCTAAACACTACAAAGAACAAGAAATACAACCGACTTACCCAATTGCACCAACTCCACTAGCGGCTGGCTCTACAACACGCCCGGCCGGCCCACCGAAACAACCCGCACGAACCAGACAACCGTCCAAACTGTACTAAGAGACGCGCCCATTCTAACATTCAACAACAGCCGTCCCCCACCCCTGGTCTCCGATTGGAAAGAACATCGTCAATGCCCAAGTTTTGTTTCCTCAGCCATCTAGAAGGTTGTGGGTCGTTCCCCGCCATGTTCTGGTTCTTTCGTTTCCCCCCTTCTTTCCCCTTTCTGTGACCTGTGCTTCAGCGTATAAAAGAGTGCCCGTGTGAAGGATGAACTATTCTGGGACTGGCTCTGGTTATAGCTAGTGCAAACGAAGGCGAGGATAATAACAATGTAAGCTAAATTTCCTTTTCGGCGTAATCATCTATGTTTAAAAATTCTCTTTCGGCAGTTAGGAACCATTTCTTATGTCAATTGACTTAAAACTTGGAGCTTTCATTGTGAACTTTTTCACTTGTATACGTGTCAAAGATAAATGGACTTAAGAGTTTAGGACTTTAAATAAATTGAAATACCTAATGGTAATATTTATATTTCTTTTGCACTTGTGTTTATTTTGAAGAGTAACTATCTTTAACTTTAAACGTTTACTCTAACTATGTGTGTCAAAGATTAGTGGGATTAAAACTTAGGACTTTGACTAAAGTTGAAATATCTAATGGTAATGTTTATATTTCTTTTGCATTGATATTTATTTCGAAGAGTAACAAACTTTAACTTTAAACGTTTACTCTTAGTATATGTGTCAAATATTAATGGAATTAAAACTTAGGACTTTTACTAAAGTTGAAATACCTAATGGCAATATTTATATTTCTTTTGCACTGGTATTTATTTCGAAGAGTAACAAACTTTAACTTTAAACGTTTACTCTTACTATAAGTGTCAAAGATTAATGGAATTAAAACTTAGGACTTTGACTAAAGTTGAAATACCTAATGGTAATATTTATATTTCTTTTGCACTGGTATTTATTTCAAAGAGTAACAAACTTTAACTTTAAACGTTTACTCTTACTATATGTATCCAATATTAATGGAATTAAAACTTAGGACTTTGACTAAAGTTGAAATATCTAATGGTAATGTTTATATTTCTTTTGCGCTGGTGTTTATTTTTAAGAGTAAAGAACTTTAACTTTAAACTTTACACTTACAATGTGTGTTAAAGATTAATGGACTTAAAACTTGGAAATTTAACTAAAATAAACAAAAAGTGTTTAATTATTCTTTATTGGTATTTAATAAACAACATAGTACGATGAATTTTGTTCTTACTCCCTTTTTACGTTCATCCTTAGGCATCGCATGGTAATCAAAGTCTGTATGATGATCTTTTCTGAGGCGTAGTTACGTTCTGGATAAATGGTATTTGTTGTTGGGGTAGGCCATGGGGAACTGCCCACAGTTGTTCTATATTGCGTGGGCATTGCTGATGTTTTCCCCCTTTTTTGGCAATTTTAACTTACCTAGCACACTCTTTCTATTTGCGTATTGTTATTATTAATTTCTTTTGTATTTGAACCATCAAAGTTAGGAGTTAGAGTAAAAAATGGTTCAACATAAACCCTAACTTTGGCTTTGCTTTGCATGTTTCAAGCTTCTCTTTAACTTTGCTTTAAATTTAAATAATAATAATTCAGTACTGTGTCTTACTACCCGTTTATGTTATACACTTAAGTAATAATGATGCTAATGGATTAGGAATTGGGAAGGTTGAATTTATATCAAATGCTCCCACATTTGCGTGGAGGGAGAGTGGAAAACCATTAAGGAAAAAAAAAAACAATTCACCAGATTAATTATTCTTTATTGGTATTTAATAAACAACATAGTACGATGAATTTTGTTCTTACTCCCTTTTTACGTTCATCCTTAGGCATCGCATGGTAATCAAAGTCTGTATGATGATCTTTTCTGAGGCGTAGTTACGTTCTGGATAAATGGTATTTGTTGTTGGGGTAGGCCATGGGGAACTGCCCACAGTTGTTCTATATTGCGTGGGCATTGCTGATGTTTTCCCCCTTTTTTGGCAATTTTAACTTACCTAGCACACTCTTTCTATTTGCGTATTGTTATTATTAATTTCTTTTGTATTTGAACCATCAAAGTTAGGAGTTAGAGTAAAAAATGGTTCAACATAAACCCTAACTTTGGCTTTGCTTTGCATGTTTCAAGCTTCTCTTTAACTTTGCTTTAAATTTAAATAATAATAATTCAGTACTGTGTCTTACTACCCGTTTATGTTATACACTTAAGTAATAATGATGCTAATGGATTAGGAATTGGGAAGGTTGAATTTATATCAAATGCTCCCACATTTGCGTGGAGGGAGAGTGGAAAACCATTAAGGAAAAAAAAAAACAATTCACCAGACAGATTAAAACTTTGATCTCCCTTTCCTCGGCAGTCTAGATCAACATAAAATTAGGGTGTTAGCTAACTATGCCACCAAGGCGGGCTTTAAATTTAAAAAACTACCTTCGCACACCTCTACTTTACTTCTACTATCCCTAAAAATAAATACAGTGAAATCTAAATAGTGAACACCTCTCCGAAGTATTAAAAAATGTTATTTGAAAAATAATTTTTTAAATCCTACTGCTTTTAACAAATTATAATTTCTATGAAGCTATTTATTGTGGAAATCAACTACAACACTAAATATTCTAGTAATATATGGAGGATGATTATTACTAATGAATGAAAAAAATAAAATGCACAGAACAATATGCAAATAAGATGAAATGTGAACAGTATCCCTTTACTGCATTAGTAAATAACCTAAATGACTACAAATATAGAAAATACAATAAATATTAAATTTACACTGCTGTAAAACAAATGTATAGGAATGTCAAAAACAAAGAAACTAATCTATTTACCTCATAACAATGAGGATGATTTAAAAAAAATCTTAACTGAAATGAAGAATGTTTCATCAAAAAGCTCAAAACTTTGTACTGTGAGAACCTAGTTCAACGGTTTGTTCTCAGAAACTTCTGTGCTGGTGTTGAGTATGGTCAGATGAATTTAGCTGGGTTCAGCAAGTGTGAAGATAGCCAGTCTGTCTCTGGAAATCAAAGCTGTGAGGTCTTCTGTATGTTGAAAATACAAGACCTTGATTGACAGACCAGCGTGGAGGGGTTGAGCTATGTCTTTTTTGTATATTTAGTCCAAGCTGAATAAATTACAATTCTAAACATTACTAAATCGGGGATTAGTTTGAGGCCTTCTACAGCTCCCCTAAGTAGGATTTAAAGGTTTACCTTCCCCACCTAGTCATCTGCACCTCTGATTGAAATAATCAAATCAGTTATAAAGAGCTTTCAATGCTGCATTCTGTTTGTAATCTTCCACAGTTCTTGACTTGCCCTAAGCAGTCGCAGAGATGACAACCTCTCCAATGTCTGTGGATGGCTCCTCTGAGTACATGACATTGTCAATTGATGCAAAGTCAGCAGCTGCATCTCTAAATGGCCTCAAATGTTCAAAGTCAGTTTGGGAATTGTTCTCATTTTCATTTGCAACAATGGTGATAGCACTTTTGGGGAAGTTGGCCTTAGCAAAAAGGTTGCACACAGTTTGTGGCGTGTGTTTCAAAGCCAACATAATCTTAACACCTGCATCCAACACATTGATGACTGAAGATCAATTTTTGACAAAATATGTCTTTAATATGTCATCTGTCTCTAATATACCATCAAATCTTTAATAATGCTTTGGTCCATAGGTTGAAAATATGATTCTGTTATTGGTGGTAGAAAAATCAACTTTACATTTTCAAGTTGCACATTAGGATGAGATGAATTATTTAGAAATAATACCACTTTCCTGTTGTGGCTTTCTATTTACCTATCAAAATTCATAAACCATTTTATCATCAGACCTTTAGTCATCCAAGCTTGTTTATTCACTCACTAACCAATTTCAATTAGTGTTAACACCTTTGAAATAGTGTGGTTAAGCTGGTTTTAACATGATAAATGAGGTTTCAAAGACACCCATCATATTCAAACACAACCTAACAATATGCCTTTCCTTTGATATTGAGACAATTAGCAGAAAGTGTACTTACTTTATAGTAAATTAAGTGTTTAAAGGTATGCTGTTGATAAAACTATCATTATTTATTTTACATGTGAAAGCATATTATTTATATATAGTACAGGTGTTAGAAAAATCCCTTCACAGCAGCTCCCCACATTGCACTATCGAATGGCTAACTAACATCCATATAGCCCCACTCTGGGTAATTGACAAGTAGGCATTCAGTAGTAAACAGGTCGTGGGAAGATGTGGTTGTGTCAGTTTCTTCATTTATAATGACCATCAAACAAAGGAATTTTAAGCTGCAAAGATGTTTCGTGAATGTGACGAGTAGATGGAAGTTGTGAAGCCTAGATTTTGTGAACGATTCCCTGAAACAAGGCTTCCTCACCGAGATACAGTGCGTTATTTAATAAGAAATTTTGTAAGACAGGCTCTGCGCATGATCCTAAGATGATTGGCAGACCGTCTGTTTCGACATAAGAAAAACTGATGGACATTTCAGATGACGTGAGGAGAAGTCCTACAAAATTGTTACATTATGTTGGTACAAAGGTCACTCATTGTTTTTTCAGCTCATAGGGCAGTGAGGAACAAGTTGAACATGCAACCATAAATAAATATCATGGTGCACTAGTTGAAACCGCCGGATAGTGGGAAAAGGCTCCTGTATTGCCAATGGTTTCAGAATTTTGTGAATCACAAAAAGAATTTGATTCTGTATAAGACATTCTACATAGAAGAAGTGTGGTTTCATCTCTCGAGATACATTAATTCCCAAAATGTGTGTTTCTGGTCTTTCGAAAATCCACACGGGAAGCGCAAATCACCCCTGCACCCAGAAAAGATTAGGGTCTGGGTGGCAATATTTCTCTCATGGATTATCAGGCCTATTTTTTAAACACGAATGTTAACTCAGAAGTGAACCTATCTGAGATACTGTACCCATTTATTACACAGTGAATGAGGATGAGCTCTCTACAACATTCTCTCACCAGGATAATGCCACAGCTCACACAGCTAATGCATCTGTGACTTATGAAGGAATTTTTTGAAGAAAGAGTAATTTCAAGAGGAATTGTGCCTCCACAATCGTCGGATCTCACATCACCCCAGACTTCATTTATGGGGTGCAGCAAAGTCAGTCATTTATGTGAATACCCCAAAGACATGATGAAATGAAGGCCAAAACAACCAGATACATGAAAGTGGTTACAAGATAAACTTTGAGAAAGCAAGTGTTGGTGCATCATCTCTGCCTTCAAATGGGCGGTCAACATTTCCAATAGCTTCTGTAAAATCTTTAAGTAGCCCTTCTCATTAAAAGGTTTTTTACAAATTATTTGTTCAATAACCAAACATTACACAATGGTCATTCTCAATATCACCAAAGAGTGAATTATTATAGTATATTCAGTGATGGGTGTAGTGAGCATTGCAGTAGTGAGTGTACTATTGAGGGACTTTCTAAATAATTGTATTTTATTGATTAAATATATTGGATGCTTTGATAATCCAGATTAATATTATGCCAATTCATGCATTTAGATGATTACATAAGATTTATGTGTCAAGATGAAAAACTTTTACAACTTTGGAAAACATGCTTGCACAATCCTGCCTACAATTAGCTTTAATGGAAGAAGGTAGCTTTCTTTCTTTCATTCATTCATTCATTCATTCATTCATTCATTCATTCATTCATTCATTCACAGTCCATACACATCCCTAGGAAAAATATGAATCAAATAGAAAACTCATTTAAAAGTCTAGGCATAATTAATGCTGAAATAGATTTTGTATGAACTTACAAATTATAAAATAGAAATGATCCACTAAACACTATTTATAGATTGATTTCAAAGTAGTTAAGCATATAAACTTTGAAATTTATTTAAATATAAAACACTAAAATTCCCAATATGGTTGGTAAAATTTCTGGCATATATGTCACAATAGCCAAAATAGCCTTGCATGCATGAACCAATGGTTTAATGTTTTATGATATGCTCAAAAGAGCTAGTCTATCTAAAGGGGTAATTAATGACAAATCTTAAAATAAATAGCAAATTATTTACCTTAAAGAAATAAGAAAGAACATCATCTTGTAAATGTATCTTCAGTGTAACCAGTTTTAATTAATCCCCAAACTCCTTGAACAATTTAGCACATTTTGCGCTGATGTATAAAATATATATTTTTATTTCTATAAATTCATGATTCTTATATTATTTTAAAGGTTTGGGGCAGTAATAGGCTATACTACCAAATAGTATTTCTGAGCTATCAATATTTAAGGTTTTAAAAAATAGTTTATTAGTCAAACAGGGTGTCCAGCTACACTATATTTTTAAATTCCCTGACTTTTCCAGGTTTTCCAGACACAATTTACTTTTTTCCCAGAACACTATTTATTGATATTAAGTATATTACGAAAATAATATTTTAAGATCACAGGTTAAATAGGTTTTTTTTTCCTATATACATACACATTCTGAAATGATGTCGCTCAATAAGGGGATTAAATCATTTCTGCCTCTGGAGAAATGGACTATTTTAAGTTAAAAATAGATTTCAGTAAAATTGTATTGAGCCATTAAAAGAACGCCTAAAGCAAGAACGATTTAAAATAGTTGTAAGACAGACATTATTAGTTCCTTCTACTTAAATTCTAGGCCTAATCGAATTTTGTGCATGTGAATAGCCAGGACTCAACTATGGCTAAAGACATGTGGCAGAAGGGTGGAAAGACACAAAACTTACTTGTTGACCTTGAGAAGTGATATTAAGTGTACTCAACATGGACAATGGTGTGAAAGAGATTCCAGATGGTTATTAACTGGAAGAAAAGTGTTATTTTGACTATTGTGAATCAACATTTTTGGCTTTTTATAGATAAAATGTAAAATTTCCAGAAATTTAATAAAATTCCCTAACTTTTCCATGACTTTTCCCTGACAATTCCCTGTTTTCCAGGTTTTCCAGGTCGCTGGACACCCTGTCAAATAATTAGTCTTTTGCCCCGATTTGATACAAGCTTTGAACTCCCCTAAAAGCCACACAAATATGTTTCCAGATCAATATATAGCTAGCACTATCGTTGTTGTGACACTGCCCATTAATGCCCCAAGGCATTCAATTTTAGAGCAAAAGTGAGAAACACACAACTCCTTCCCTTATACTATTTGATGAAGAAAAATAATGCATTTCCTTCAGATTCCTAATCAATGGCAATGGGCAGAGAGAGACATCAAATGACAGATGATGATGCTCATGATGAACTAAATTGTTAATGGTATTTAAAAAAAAGTAAAAAAAAAAATATTCTCACATATGAAACCAGTCAGACAGTTTTATTTTTGCAAGCTGACTACAAAACATATTTTACAAAATTCCCTGACTTTTCTAGGTTTTCCAGGCAACATTTTTCAATTTCTCCTGACTACTCTTTTCCAGTTTTAATGATGGATGATAACTTTTGTTATTATTGATCACATATTAAAAAAAGTTTGTATCTACTAAACATAAACAGTTTTATCAGTTATTTAAAAAATTAAAATGTTATTTTATTTAGGTGTTATTAACTTTTGTTTTAGTGTTTGGTTGTGAAATTAATGGGATATTTTAGACATATTTTTTGATTCCCTGACTTTGCTATAGTTTTAGTTAAATTCCCTGTTTTCCCTGTCATCCAAAAATTCTCTGACTTTTCCAGGTTTTCCCTGTCTGTAGACACCACGTTTTACTAATGCCTAAAAGTATACACAATTAAGTCTATTCAAATTTTCACAATACAATATGCTTTGAGAAATAATATGAGGAAGAAATGTGTAAGACTACATGCCTAGTCAAGTCAAGAAAATACATTAAATTACTTGTTGGGAAAGGCCAATTAAAATGAATGAACACCATCAAGGGTACGGCCAGACTGGCCAAATGTGCATTCAAGCGAGCAACTGAATAAAAGAAAGCACAGTGGTTGTAATGAGAGTCAGAGTGCACGTGTGACCCAAGTGATTTGCTTAAAAGATAAAACTGGTTATATTTTTCAAGCTCATTGCTCAAGTTAGAACAACCTAGTTTAGAGATGCTAGGCCGGTGTTGTAGTTTGGTCCAGTGTGTGCTATGAAAACTTTTCAATTTGGCATGTTATTTGGCATTTTTTATTATTAGTGATACGTTTAGCGCACATACTACTAATGGCCTAATCTAATTAGTATGAACAGAAACATTAAAAATAAGTGATATGGTAACCGTTCAATAGTTTGATTAAAGTTAGCCTTTACAAATAAAAACTACCCTCAGCATGGAGAGAGAATCAGAAAACCACAACAATAAATCACTTGTAAAAAACCACTCACATTTCACTGAGGCAAGATTCGAACCTCAACCTCCCCATCAACAGCTATTGAGTGCAATGTGAGAACAGCATGTTAGTCCACTCAGCCTGGGGTGTAGTTGTGTAGTTGATATTGGACTTTTAAACGCTTAAACACACTAGAAATATCTGCATTGTTTACCAAATCACTGGCTGCCCGACTCCCCCCTAAAATATATGAAGGAAAAGAAAGGAGAAGAAACATGTGTATTGTTCTATCTTTATTCTTCCCACAAAGGGTGTAGTATTTCTAAGTATAAAGAGAGTGTGTGTGTATAGATTAGTTAACATGGTGAAAGTAAGTAAAAAAATATATGTTTAAGTCAGTTGTTTTACCTTTTGTTACCATGAGTCTTTCAACTGGGTAAATTTGTTTTTTGCAGTTAGTTACTACTTTTATAAGCCGTTGTCACACACTACTTAGTATGTAATCAAACATTTTCACTGACATATGCATGTACTAAATATATATATTAGGGTAACTCATCGACATGCGCATGTACTAAATATATATTAGAGTAACTTCTCTGTTGTCTCTGTATAGATGGTGAAGTTCGCCATACACAATTCTCAATTTATTAATTGTAATCCACTTATGTGGCCAAATGGTCTAAGGCGTCACTTATTAGACTGGCTTGCTGACGACGAGGAGATCCAGGTTCAAATATTGGTCTGATCTACTCAGTGATTTTTCCTAAATGGTTTCCCTCTCTCCTTCCACGGAAATGTGGGTGGATTACCTTTAAATGTTTCTTTCCTCATCCCTACTCCATTAGATTAATTATCATATATGCATATAACCTGAATAGTTAGTAATATTTGGTGATGATAAAAATAAAATAAAAATATTAATTGGATGCATGCCTTTATTTTATTAACATGCAATATTTTTTTTTGTAAAATCTTTCTAAGAGCAGAGGTTCGCAAAGTGTCTTTGACAGAGAATTTTTTAACAAATAAACTAGGATTAGTCTGCTAATTACTAGCGCGTTCACAGGTTTGGCCAGGCAGTCGCTCATTCTGACCAAGCCCTAAGACGTATGCGGACATTTCACATGTGCAGTATTACTTAGGGACCTGTTCACTATAAATGAGGGAATGTTGAAAAAAAGAAAAGAATATTTTTCAAGAAATGAGATTTTTGATCAACATTTCAGTAAAATAGCACTAAACTTTAAATTATTATATTCATCTTCATGACTCTAAGGTTTAATATTATAAAAATATGGTCGCATATTAAAAAGAATTGGTTTTAATACCAGTATATCTTATTCAAATAACAGGTAAAAAATAGTCTATGATCAAAAAATATATACCATTTCTTAGAATTTCAGAAACAAGTTGTCAAATGTTCTGTGAGTCTTAACTCTAAGACTTGAAACAAATTATTCCAATAATTAAAACTGTATTTTCTTGATATTTCTAAGTCAGCTAGTTTGTCATCTTGACTCGGTGCTTTTAAGTATGAGAGAGAACAAAGCTGTTAAAGATAAAAGAAAACACAGTGTGACAATGCTGCAGATTTCATTTAACCAATAAATAAATATATATATATATATACACACACACACACACACACACAAGTGGGGGAGGGAGGACACTTTTTGACTATCACGGTGACTTTGCAATAAACAGAAATTTATATCTTGTGCCGCAGTTATTTTTAACTGCTAAGTTCACTATTGTGCCAGAATGTTTGATTTGTGGCAGCATTTAGCAGCAAGTTTTAGAACTGTTACCTATACAATAAGCATGTTGATGGCATCCATTTTAGTTCATTAGCTGTGTTTAATTAGTGTCTGCACGTTCTGTATTTTTTTAAATTATTATTATTATAGCACCACATCTTACTACCCGTTCAGGATATACGCTTTAAGTACTAATTACGCTAATGGTTTAGGAATTATGAAGGTTGAATTAGAGGAAGTGAACCCGCATTTGTGTGGAGGGAGAGTGGAAAACCGTTTAGGAAAAACCACCCCCAGTTCGCCCGACCAAGATTTGAACCTCGATCTCCCAGTCTTCAGCAGTCGAGCTCAACACAACTAGTGCATTAGCCAACTACGCCAACAAGGCGGGTCACGTTCTGTAAACTTTCATCTGTGTGGTCCAGTGTATAAAAGAATTGGCAAAATAAGGTTGGTTTTCTCTAAGTTTTATTTGTTTTTAACATAATGATTCATTCAGTTACATCAGTGTTTTTCAACCTTCTTGAATATGCGACCCCTTTGCAAGTAAAAAAAATTCTGGCGACCCCCTGCACGTAATAAAATTATATCAGTGATTTCAAATAAGACGTATTTGGCGCTGTTGGGCGGGGAGGGGGAAGTGCGCGCGCAGGTTGGTTGAAGGTCAATGGTCAGCGGCCGCATAGAAGAGTCGTTTGTCAGTTGTCATAGCACACCAGCGTGTACGTTCGTAATGGAGAAGTTTCTAAAAAGATCTGCGCAGCCCCCCACGTCTAGTACAAGTGGCATTAGCGGAAGCGAGTCAAAACAGAAAAAAAATAGACTTTATGACGACAATTATTTGAAATATGGTTTTACTGTCATGAATAATAAACCTCAATGTGTAATTTGCGGTGAAGTATTATCACGTGAGAGTATGAAGCCATCAAAGCTTATACGTCACCTCTCAACTAAACATAACAAGGATGCTGATAAACCGTTACATTTCTTCGAACGGAAGCTGAGAACCCTTAACAATCAGCAAACTACTATGATTCAGGTAATAAACTAGTATTATTTGTTGTTTAGAAATAATATTATGTGAGGCCTTTCATAAGAAACCTAGCAATCTTAATTTTTTAAATTTAATAATTATTTAGGAAAATAAAAAATTTGCCATTCCAATAAATTCACAGTCGTTTGTTGTTAAGGTTTTGAGAAATACTTATTATCATCATCCACTCGATATTACATACAAATCTAAAAATTAAGATTTTTGAATATTACCAAAAGAATTAATCTATCTTTAATATCCACCTCATTTTTCATTAAATACATCTACAATAATTAAAATTTCTAATATATATTGATATAATTGTAAAATTCATATTAAAGGTATATTTTTTGGGATCTTATTTTAGGTATCCAATGTCAATGATAAAGCTTTATTAGCAAGCTACAGAGTCGCATACCGAGTCGCTAAAGCCGGAAAACCACATACAGTTGCCGAGAATCTTATTATGCCAGCAGCCCTGGATATGGTTGAGATTATGTTAGGTAAGCAAGAGGCAAACAAGCTAAAAAGCATACCACTTTCTGATAATACTATTGAACGCAGAATAAACGATATGGCCGGTGACATTCGAGAACAATTAGTCGAAAAATTAAAGAAGAGCCCACAATTTGCTCTGCAGTTTGATGAGTCGACTGATGTTGCAGATTGTGCGCAATTTGTGGTATTCGTGCGCTTCGAAGCAGATGAAAGTATCAATGAAGACATTTTATTTTGCAAAGCACTTCCTGCGAACACTACTGGCCAGTATTTGTACGACACGTTTTTAGAAAGCACTCGTGACTACGAGATTGATTGGACAAAATGTATCGCTATTTGTAGCGATGGTGCTAAAGCTATGACTGGCAATCAAAGCGGGCTCATTGCGAAATTAAAATCAATAATGCCAAATATTTCATGGACACACTGCTTTCTTCATCGGCAAGCTCTGGTAGCCAAGGTTTTACCTTCTGATTTGAATGATGTACTGAAAGAAGTGATCAAAGTTGTGAACTCTATTAAAGGTAAAGCTTTGCAAACTCGACTGTTTAGAATCATTTGTGAAGACATGGGTTCGCTCCATAAAAATCTCCTTTATCATACAGAAGTCAGATGGCTGTCAAAAGGAAATGTATTAACACGAGTTCTGGAACTAAAAGCTGAATTGTTATTGTTCTTACAAGATCATAAATCTGAATATGCGAATTACTTTTGTGACCCTGTTTGGCTATTAAAATTAGCATTTCTCGCTGATCTTTTTAACCACTTAAATATTTTAAACAAGAGCCTCCAAGGGAAAGAAGAAAATATTCTAACGGCCAAGGATAAAGTCAAAGGATTCCTCACAAAACTTCGTTTGTGGTCAACGTCTTTACAAAAATTGATGTATGATTCTTTCCCTTGCGTTCAGAAGATTGTCGAAGAAATTGCAACGGACCAATCATTAGTAGTAAGTCTTCACATTCCTTGCATGATACAGAGCCTGCATGATTTGGAAAAAAGATTATTAAGTTACTTTCCAGAACTGAACTCTGACGCTGACAATGGGCATAGATGGATACAAAATCCTTTTTTGGATATGTCAGTACAACTGGCTGATCTGACTACGAAGATGAAAGAAAATCTTATAGATGTTGCAGCTGACGGCATGCTTAAAATGGAATTTAATTCGCAAAAGATTGACGTCTTCTGGATCAAGAGAAAAGAAGAATATCCAGAGTTGGCAAGGGAAGCTTTGAGATTATTAGTGCAATTCGCCACTTCCTACTTATGTGAACTAACTTTCTCTTCAATGGTGAACATAAAAAACAAAGAAGAGAAATAGACTCCAATTAGAAAATGATTTGGTTATTTGCGTCTCAAAAATAGAACCACGATTCGACAAATTATTAAAAAATAAACAGGCACAGTCTTCTCACTGAAATTATTGTTGTATCTTTAATGCAGTGTAGATTGTAGGACCTTTATTCAAAAATAAACTTTTCTCTGAAATTGTTGTATTTTTATTGTAGAGTAGGACCTACACTTGATTTTTATTTTACCTGGCTTGCGACCGCGACCCCCCCATCAAGTATTTGTGGCCCCCCAGGGGGTCGCGACCCACAGGTTGAAAAACACTGAGTTACATGATTTAACATTCAATGTCAGAAATATTTAGCTGTTTAAAAATATTGTGACTTTACTGTTACAGGTGACTGTAACATACCAAACTTATTTTTTCCAAGCTTGGAGTGTGCTGCAAGATGCTGAAGAATGCCAAAGAAAAGATCTTAATGCTGGCTTTAAGAAGATCATAATATATCCTCTGGAAAGGGGACTCAGGTCCTCAAAGGAAGGCCCTATTATGTCTTGAATGAAATCAACCCTTGGAGGGGTGTCTATGGTAAAAATTTTCTTGAAAAGCTTCAGGAGAAACATGAAATAAGCCTGAAGAAGTATTGGGGTTGGGTTGACATATCTATGTTGAGGAAGATGCAATCATGTCCAAAGAAGGCGATATTTCCCTTAAGGGGAGATTTTGCCTCCACAGAGAAGATTCAAGTGACAAAGAAAGCAGTGATGAATTTTCCCTACATGATAGACCAAAGTAATGGAATGGACTGCTTTAAGCACTATTCAAGTGGATCCAGAAATGTAAAGGGGTGAAATGGCAAACTTAGAAACAGGGAAATGCGTGATTGTGAACTTTGAGATTAAGTTGTTTCAGGAGATGATTACAAACACAGGCTCATGGGTACACAGTCAAAGTTGTGAAGTGTTTAAAAAAAAAATATATATCCTTACGAACTGGAGGTGATAAAGAGTACTCCCAAGACAAAATTGCCCAGCTCATCATCATTCTCTAAGAGATTGGCAGCCAAGGTCTTTTTAAGTGCTAGAATTAGGCAACTATAATGGTGTAGGATATAAAAACAACAAAAATGCACCGATTATGATTTCTTCTGTATATGTATCATAATTTTTTTTCCTTTTCCCAAAGTAATTTCAGTTTGAAATAAAGGTTCTGTGGTGTTGCTTTGTACTTTTACTTCACCGGTGTTATGCAAAGTAAAAATAACACTGTCATAAAGTCACCCCAAGTTATGGGGGTGGCTTTGTGAACACTTCAAATTTAATTTACTTCTTAACTATACAAGATTTCAGTGATTTCTCTTTAGGATTCGAAAGAAGAAGGATAGAGCTTCCAAAACGGTATATTGGCTTGGATAGCTATATATATATATATATACTCTTATTTTACAAACAAGGGCTACTTTTTGACACTTTATGAGATTTTTTCAGAGTGGTGCGAAAATAATTCATATATATAATAATTATTATTAGTCTGTGTCTACTAGTGTTTAAACTTATGTTTTTTATCGCCTCACATAAGATATAGACAAAATAAAATGTATTTATAAAAGAAAAAAAAACTTTTTTTAATCTCATTTTATAAGATTGAAAAGTAAAATTAAATCTAGCAGAATGACAGCTATAATACAAACTTTTATCTAGCGGTAGCAAACCCCCTACCAAAGTAGAAACCTTCCACCCCCTTCCCCAATAATTGCTTAAAACCCCGAATGCCTATTTTATTTAGAATACATTCAACCTACCTAAAAACCAGATACATAATCTCATTTCAAATAGTTAACTCTGAAGAGTGTGTTTTAATGATCTATTAATGATGTAACATCATAAGACAGTGGACATGCCTACAAGCACATATATGACAACTTCAAATAAATCAAAGATTCAAGTGAAATTGTCAAGGACTTATACAGTCACGCACCAATTGATAAATAATATTGCAATGCACAGTCACACACAACTTTATCAATTCTTACACAGGGTCCTTGCTGGTAGATAGAAACTCTATGACTGCATACATTTAATGGAACCACTCAATCCAATCATAAAATTAAATACAGTTTGTCTGCATGCATCACCTAGGCTAAATAGCACATGAATTCTACTATGATGATTAATGCTAAAGAAACCAAAGATTACAAAAACAACTTACCTCCATTTGTGGGTTTGTCGTCTTGTGTCTTCTTCTGCCATTCTGTCATGTTGATTTTCAATTTGAATTTATCTTTTTCTTTTAATAATTCTTTAAAACAAATGTTTATCTCTTGACCTTTGATTCTTGAACAAAACGTATGCACCATCCTAGGACTTATAGTACTTAATACATGCTCCGCTTTGCATGTTGAGGACTAAGTCAAAATAACTTCACACGATACATTATTAACAAGCGCATATCCGATTCATATAGGTAAGCAACCAAGTGAAGAGGATTACTATTTACTGTTTGCATTTACTTATTATTAGTATGGAGCAATGGGCTGGTCACCGGTTGTCCTTGAACATATACAAGCTAGACTGATTGCAAAGTAGGAGTTTCAAAAGTGTTCTATATATATTTGGAATCTGGTTCCATTTCTCAACATATTTAACAAACTATTTTTCTAATGGTTTCTATAGGAATATATATTTAAGAAATTATAGCACAGCGTCTTACTACCCATTTTGGTTATAGACTTTAAGTACTAATTACACTAATGGGTCAGGAATTGGGAAGGTTGAATTTATATGAAGTATACCCACATTTGTGTGGAGGGAAAGTGGAAAACCATATAGGAAAAAAAAAACTCAGTTCACCTGACAGATTCTAACCTCAATCTCCCCATCCTTGACAGTCTAGCTCAACACGAATCCAGCGTGTTATCCAACTGCGCCAACGAGGCGGGTATTATATATTTGACGTTATTTATTTTGTTATGTATGTGCTGAATACATTTTAATTTTATTTAATATGCAATGCAGTTATTTTTCATATCCTAGATGATAAGAGGCTATTGGAATATCAAAACATTTTTTTAACATCTAAAATACAAGCATATTGTGCTGCACCCTACAGAAACCACAAACTATAAAAACTTGTTAGAATCATGGCATCCAAATTAAATATAGGTCGCAAACATACATCATTAAATTTAATGTAATGGGGTCCCTATTTGATATCAGAATATAGGTGAACTTGCGGTTTAGGGGTAAGGTGTCAGACTTCTATGCTGGCGGCCAGGGTTCAATCCTCGGTCCCGGCATAGATTTATCTGATTACCAAACCCTTTCTTCACCTCTGACAAGATATCTTGTGAATGTGGGGAATGCCAGGTCTCCACCGTGGTTCGGATTCCACGTTAAACTATAGGTCCTCCATTTCATCTCCCAATCACCCTACCATTACACATTAGCGTAAGTATGTATAACCCAAACGGGTAGTTAGACGCGGTGATAATAATAATAATAATATCAGAATAAGTAAATTGTTCTGTTGGAAGGTGATTAATCATTGACTTGTATGCTCACATTACAAATGTGAAAAAATAAAAGTGAAAATTTGTGTGGACAAATGGGAAACAAATTAACACTAATATTAAACAAAGTTTTTGCTAAGAATAAGGCTTAGGTCTCCTTGCCTGACAAATATAAAGGATGCCTCCTCTATATTTTACACAGTTATAAGGCTGATATGGATATAGTGTCAATGTAACTTAGGAAGATGAATGGAAGAAACAGGCCTTCCTGATAGATTGTATGATGGACTACGCAACATTAGGCCTATAATTCTGTTGAAGCAAGCTGAAAGTCTTAAACCTAGTATGCACTTGGAAACATTGTTTGCAAACATTGTTTCTTGATGTTTTTGAAATGTTTCCTGTTGCTCACAAACATAAAACATAAGTAAACAATTTGCAAACATGGGAAACATACTTTTTGCAAATATTTAAACAAACATCGTTTCACGTAAATACTTTAATGATGAAGCATTGTTTCCCCGCCCATAGTTCAGGTGAGTAAAATGGTTATATTCAACCTTTTTTTTCCACATATTCCTAGAAATAATCTCTTAAACTTTGTACCCACAAAATTGTTAATGCATTATGCAAGTGTTTTATATATATATGTATGTAATAGTAGGCCTGTTATATTTTACATACCCCTTAAGCTCCCTTTGCATACCCGTGGGGTGGGCGTACCATAGGTTGAATACAAGTAAAATATGTTGGCCGAGGAGGATGCTGGTACGGAATGTGCTTTTTACTGTTAAATAGGATTGAGGAAGAAAACAGTAGTGGGTTCGTACAGTACTTCAGAATGAATCATACTAAAAAATCTACTGGCAGAATTGAAGCTCAAAGACGACAGTGGTTTTAGAAACTTCACTTGCATGTCTCCTACAGATTTTGAAGTTATTTTGCAAATGGTTGGTATCAGGATAGTGAATGAGTGGCCTAACAAACACTATTTGTTGTCAAAAATGTTGGCCAAGGCCACCCTCGAGGGTGTGGTTACACAGGACCTCGTGATTTTGGGGGCTCTGCGCTTGCTTAGAGAAAAAAAAAAGTCTGGGTGGAAAATTTTTGCTTGCACACTCATATATAGCAGGCTTCCTGTATAGGCGATCTAACAAATATTGTCAGTGTGTTTCACCCACTTTTAACAGGAAATATAAAAGTTAATATTCATACAAGTAAATAAGTGTGAAAATGGTCTTGCATGAGTGCATGTGCACGGCCCCATGTGTGCCCTGAATCTTGACAAAAATAATTAAGACTACTAAATTTTGAACAATATCAGAATTTAATGTGTAACTAGTAGATTTTGGTGTTTTAAGTAAATTATTATTTTTAAGGCTCATAATACAAACCAAGAATTAGTATTTAAACCTGGGACTGCACCTATATTTCAGAAGCCCTTGTACCACAGCCAATTTCACACTATTTAAGGACTAAGTAACTTTGATCTGACCAGGATTTGAATTTGCAAAAATAAAATATCTTTCAAGCAAATATAATTAATATCACCCAAACAATTATAATTAATATATTCTATTAGGATGAATAAAAATCATAAGAAAACTAATTTATGTACAAATTTTAATGAAACCTTTATATTGATTAGAAAAATTATTAGGTCATTTATAAATAGAAAGTGTATAAATAGTTTTTGTTTCTAAAATAAAATGACCTATTAAATGTTTTAGTAAATGGTTGTTCCTATCAGGCAAAAAAATATAATTTATAAAAATTACAGCATTCATTCAGACCCTTGAAATTAGTTTTTAAAAAAAGCCTCCAAATTTACTTTATTCCCTTATAAACAAAATAAAACTTAGTGATTCAAACAAATTAGGTTTATCAACAGTTCAAATTATATGGTTATCAAAGTGTCTTCAGAACTCACGTCTAATAACATTCTTTATATCAGCGGTTCCCAAAGTGTGCTCCGCGAAACATCTCCAAGTGCTCCGTGGAGAGATTGTAAATAAAAATAAAATAAATGTGACAAGATCTCAAAATTGTTTATTTGTGCGGTCATGAACTGTTTTTAGATAAGTATTGTGTAGAAATAATTTAGCTCCTGTATCATGCCATAAAGCAGTGTAAATAGCAAGTATTATGGATCCAAAGTGCATTTTCATGCGGCACCTCAATCAGGTTTACCCGCCCGCACCTTCTTGGAACCACACAAAACATTGAGAAAATCCGTGAAGCACACAGACTTCACGCTGCGAAACTAGACAAATAGGCTCAATGGCGCCAGCTAATCCCGGCTCAATGAGAGCCTCTCCTTACTTAAAGATCCGATTGTTAGCTTTGACACTTTTACAGAATTTCTGGAAAGTCTTTATTGTATATTAAAAACTCTTTGTTTCTTCGCTCCTTCATTCTGTTGTAGTTCATTCAATGTTTAGTCGAGAGT
>CABEEJ010001666.1:125602-143314 GCA_901482245.1 Timema douglasi
CTTTGGGAGACAGGCTGTGTGACGAGCATTGGGTTATGAAATTGGCGTATTTAACCGTTTTTGACGCCAGCGATAAAGTACAAGCGTTTAATTTCTGCTAAATTGCCAACTACCGAGTCGCTAATGGCTGCGTGGTCTGATGGCTGTGATCTCATATAATCACATGTTTATAAGCTGACGACTTCCGCACGTCCATCTTAGACTCTGCCTTTAAACTATGAGTGAAGAATGACCATGGGCACGGGACGAATCCTGGATAGCTCAGTGGTAAGAGCATTGGCGTACTAAGCCGAAGGTCCCGGGTTCGATTCCCGTGTCCAGGTGTCATTTTTCAATTTTCAGAATATGATATCTAAGAGGGAATATCCCCACTAAAATGCATTAACAATAGTTTCGGCTATTTGTTTCATCTTATTGTTATGCTAATACCTGTTTATATAGGAGTTTTTTAAGACACAAGTATAAATAATAATAATAATAATAATAATAATTCTTAGCACTGTGTATTACTACACATTTGAGTTAAACGCTTAAGTACTAATTATGCTAATGGGTTAGGAATTGGGAAGGTTGAATATAGAGGAAGTGAGCCTGCATTTGCGTGGAATGGAAAAACCTTTAGGAAAAACCACCACCAGTTCACCTGAGAGAGATTCGAAACTCAATCTCCCCGTCCTTGGCAGTCTAGCTCAACACGAAACTAGCATGTTAGCTAACTACGCCATCGAGGTGGGTCACAGATATAAGAAATAATTTGAAATATACACAGATGTTATGATAATATTGTAAATTATGTTTGGAATAGATTTAATTGTGTGTTGGAATTCAGGGTTTAGTGGTATAGCAACGCATGTAAAAACTTTGTTGAGTTGGGTTCTATGTACAAGTGAATCAGTATGCATGCATACATCTAAATTTATCTCACAAGAGCTTATTTTTGAAAATAAAAATGCAAGCTCTTGATTTTCCAGATTGTTTGAAATGTTTTTAATTTCTTTAGTGGCATGATAACAGTCCGATTTTCATAGGAAAAACCATTTCTGATAGACAATTTACTAGATCCACTTTCATGAGTACATGTAATGTCATGTGATCTGCAGCTGTCACTTGTGATAGACATTATCATTATTATTATTATTAGCACCATGTCTTAATATCCATTCGGGTTATACGCACTTACACTAATGTGTAATAGTAGGGTGATTGTGAGATGAAATGGAGGACCTACAGTTTAACGTGGGATCCAAACCATGGTGGAGGCCTGGCATTCCCCACATTCACAAGATGTCTTGTCAGAGGTGAAGGAAGGGTTTGGTAATCAGATAAATCTGTGCCGGGACCGAGGATTGAACTCCAGACCCCAGCACAGAAGTCTGACACTCTACCCCTAGACCGACAGATCACCGATAGATAGTATCAAACCTATAAAATAACACTGGGAGCATTCAAGTTTGTCTACATTATAAGGGTGAATCTACACTAGCTTTTAAAATGCTATGTGTGGCATGTCGAACTGGAACAAATATATTACATGCACCATATCTAGAAGAACATATAAAACTTTGTCTCACCAACCTTACTGACTACTACGACTACTACTACTACTACTACTACTACTACTACTACTACTACTACTACTACTACTACTACTACTACTACTACTGCTACTACTACTACTAAACAACCTTTTATAATCTCAAACCAAGGTTGGGCGGGAATGCAAAAGGCGAGGCAGTACATAAACATATTTTAGCTTTATTAAGATAGGTAAAGGTTGAGCAAATCTTATTTAAAAATATACTAGCTAAGGAAATCCCAATATTATACAGTTACAGTTGCATGTATATGTGGAGCCTGACCCTCAGGGAATATTCTCTAACCCGCCTCGGTGGCGTAGTTGGATAACGCGCTAGTCGTGTTGAGCCCGACTGCTGAGGACGGGGAGATCGAGGTTCGAATCTCAGTCGGGTGAACTGGGGGTGGTTTTTCCTAAATGGTTTTCCACTCTTCCTACACACAAATGCGGGTTCACTTTCTTTAATTCAACCTTCCCAATTCCTAATCCATTAGCGTAATTAGTACTTAAGCATATAACCCGAACGGGTAGTAATACGCGGTGCTAAATAATATTAATAATCTTTACTTTGTCACAGTTTATGTTACTGGAACCACCTTTTCAGGTGTTTGTAATCCCAAGTGGAGACTATGGGTTACAGAACTAGTGAAAACGTGACACCACAAACACCTTTTCAGCTGATTCTTTCTTAGTCGCTGTCAGTGTGATTTGACAAGTTCATATTATGTGGTGCTATACAACATGTTGAGGTGGTGTATAATCCCTTCTCTCGTACATGTTGGTAACTGGAGCTAATCTTTGGGCAGGTTTAAGAGTCAGTTCCCCTGGTGAGAGTAGTGCTTTTGCAGATTCTCATATAACATAAACTTCAAATTCAGTAGGCTACAAGGTATACATCTTTATTCACACGTTTATCGAAAATAGACAAGATAACCTGCCTAAGTGGTGAAGTAAGTCATATGCTGTATGTTGACCCATGATGCATTATAAAGTAAGAATTGTAACGCAAACTTAAAACAGCTGATTATCAACTTTTTTTATTTTCTAGTGGATAAACATATATTTTAGATCATTTCACCAATGGATGTTTTCAAATTACAGTGGACTCGCGATTATAGAGCCCCGCTTATCTGGGGCTCTGTGTTAACCAAGGCAATCATTATGTCAAAGTGACCAAATTTTAACACAAAATGTATACAATAGTTTTTTACTTCAACTTATATACAAATATACTGTATTACTATAAGTAGTATAAAGTATTGTTTACAATACTGTTGTTGAATTATTAAAGGCATTTGAAGTGACGCAAGAACCAATTACGAACAATACAGTAAGTTCTTAGTACAGTTAATGTATTACTTTGTAATGTAATGTCTTTTAATAAATTAATAATTTGAAACTTACAAACAATGTACAGAATTTCAATAAGTTCTAGTGATTTATAATCTAAAAATCCTTTTATAACCTATAAATCCTACAAACTTTGTATCATCAGAGTTTTTTCATATCTGATGTAGGCTCAGTTCCAATTACCTTGGTTAATAGTGAGTCTACTGTATAATCATGTGCCATGGCACAATCCGGTAGATTGATACTTATGCTTTCCATCAACGGGTTAGTTCAAATTTCCTCAAAACAGCCAACAAAGCTGTCTGTCTGCACAATCTTCTGGCTATACAGTGCATGCACTTTCAAATGCTCATGCAAACTGATTTGAGATAGTTAGTTCTGAGATTTGATTGGCTCTCCCAAGCCGAACATCTCAGGCAGAGCAGACGAAGCAGAGATGAGTTGAACTTTAGCAGCAGCTTATGCCGACCAGGCGGAAATTTTGTGATTGGCTTAGTTCGTCACATGACGTTTATTTTCTTAGATTTTTTTCGGTGTACATATGAATCAACAGTTAGTTGGCGGCTCCCAAATCAGGCACAAGGATGGGACTTACCTGGCTCCTGTCCATCCATTTTATTACTGTCTTAATTTTTTTTTTTTTTTNGCAAAGGTATGTAGAATGGAATGTTTCTTCTGGATCTCCTAACATTAAGGCTCTCGCAAGATTCACTGCCAATTTGGTGATGCTATTCACCTTGATTTATAAAAACTCTTGAGGCTTTCTGTGAAGATATATCACACACAGTTGAAGATGGCTCCTGTGCCCCTAGAGGATCTAGGGTGTTTCTTTCCAACAATGTCTGCCTACATGCACTCTTTTCTTTATGATGTTTTGCTATTTTTTATGAGATTGCCCTGTTTTGATATAATTGGAGTAAGGTGGTGGGTGAACCAACAACACCTGCTGCAGCCCCATGTTGAGATCTGCTTAGTATAGTGCAATTTTAATCAAGTTTGTTTCTTTGGCTGTCTCTTCCCCTGTCAAATTTGAACTGCCAGGTAGGATATTTCAGTGTTGTGTGTTTGTAGGTCAATCCTTAATAATACTATGCCAATCACATTTTGGTGTCATAAGTGTGAAACCAGTGAAGCTCATGGGTCCAGCCAGCACACATGGTCATATCTACAAAATGTTAGACAAGCTGTGTGTAATGAATCTTATCAAGATGTTTGCTTGCTAAGTGTTAATAGACTTTTCACATTTAGATATATTGTGACCACACTAACTAGTTGACTAGACTTTTTCTTAAGATAAGTAGGTACTCAGAATGTTGTTACCTATCCCATCTTCATGGCAGTTGCCTCTCACCTCACAATTTCTTCAGTTTTCCCATATCATGTTCCTCGCAACCCGAGCCAGAGGCTAAAAGGAACGTTTGGTGGTGAGGTTGGTAGCAGTTGTGAAGGTGGGAAAGGCAACACTGTGCATCCATGCACACACTTGTGATGGGTTGGTTTAAAGGTGTATGTTTTTTTTTATTTGGGGTATTTAACGCGCACTTTCTGAAATGATTGGTTATATCAGCACATGACCTATAAACAGGGTGGCTACAAAACATATTTTACAAAATTCCCTGCCTTTTCCAGGTTTTCCAGGCAACATTTTTCAATTTTTTATGGCTACTTTTTTTCAGTTTTTATGGTGGATGATGACTTGTTTTATTTTTTATTGATCACATATTAAAAAAGTTTGTATCTACTAAACAAACAGTTTTAACAGTTATTTTAAAAATCAAAATTTTATTTTATTTAGGCATTATTAACTTTTGTTTTAGTGTTTGGTTGTGAAATTAATGGGATATTTTAGACATATTTTAATTTCCTGATTTTTCCTTATTTTTAGTTAAATTCCCTGACATTTCCCTGTCATCCAAAAATTCCCTGACTTTTCCAGGTTTTCCGTTTCCCCTGTCTGTAGCCACCGTGTATAAACTAACTTAATTTGAGAACAGACAACACCCAGCCTCGGCCAATAATGCTTCACTTTGAAAAGGGGAGCTCACCTTTCACCAATAATTTTTTCGACCATGCCAAGAATAAAACCATGAATCCTTAACTCTGTAGGCAGACTTGCTACCGACTGAGCAAACTTAAAAGTTTGGCATCCATTCTATCATTTAATTTCTTGTTACCAAATTCCAAATACTGGTAAAACGATCCCAGTAGAGGCTATAGTGCCAGTAGGATGAAACCGAACTACTTTAAGTACATTAACATAGAGAGGGCAATACCAATAAGGTTCATATCATTAAAATTATTGCTGCACAATAAATCTAAAATAAGCTGATATATAAAAATATAGGGTTGCATTTAATTTTATGTATTAATCCACATATACAAAGATATGCCTACATATCTTAATTTATGTATAGTCAGTGAAATCTCCCTTTATGAGTACTCCCTAATAACGGATTCTTCATTATAACAAACAATTTATATTTTCCCGGCAAAATAATGTGGGATTTTAAGATGAAACAATTGTTCAATAAGAGATTTAAAAAAAATAACTGACAGGGATACTGCTAGAGATGCTTATTTACGCATACAAATTTCGTATCAGATAAAAATGTAAAGCCCCAGTCCACATTCAGTATTTTACTGTAGGAATATCAGGAATGCCATGTCTCATATGAAGTGTGAGTAGTTCCACCTTAACCCTCTAGGGAAAGTATATAAAACAGCCTATGTAGTAATGACCACAGTACTTCAAGATGATATGTCCCATTCCTTCCGAGCCATTAGGGGGTAGGGGTTGTCCCAGCAGATTATTCCATGTTTGTGCACACACATACAGTAATTACAGAAGGCCTACTATGGACTTTTCATTTTATTTACATATTGTGCTGTGTATTAAGCAAATATGTACAGTAAGCTATGTACAATGTGTGTTCATTAGTAGGCCTAAATATAATACAGCCCTGTAAAGAAATTAGATTGTTGCAGTTAATACCCACCGTATATATAGGTTCATATGGATTAAACTGTGTTCAAACACTATGTTTTTTTTGGAAAATAAAATTATTTTTCCAAATAGCGGACACTTCTTAATAACAGACATTATTTGATCTCGGAAGGTGTCGCTACCGTATAGATTTCACTGTGTATTACACTACTATAAAGCCACATGCGTGGTGTGGTGTCTACTCAACTTGACCAATGAAATTCCCGACTTTTTCCCTGATTTCCCCTGATTATTTCCTAAAATTCCCGACTAAAAAGTATGTCACATCCTTCTAACTCCCCCCTCATTTTTCTACTAATATTTTTTATTAATAATAAGTTTTAAAATTTAAATAAACATTTTATTTAAATTTGTATTAACATTGTTTACTAGGAATTATAAAATATATTACACAGCTACAAAAAAAACTAGTTTGAATAACATTATTATTTACTGATTATTATATTTCATATTTTGAGTAAAACAACATTTTCCCGGATTGTTGTTGTAATTTACCAAATTCCCGACTTAATCCCGTTTTTTATCGATCACTTCAAATTCCCGGCTAATTCCCGTTTTCCATGATTTTCCTGAATGGTAGACACCCTGAAATGGCTGACTCACTGACATTAATGTTTACCCACTTCCATATGAGCTAGAAATTTGAAATTTGGCAAACTTACAGCTTCTAGCCTGTAACCGAAGGGAAATTTCCAAAAAGTTAAAAATTTTAATTTATAACACCCTAAAAAAAATTCAAAATATCGGAGCAACTTTAAAGTTGGTGCGGACCTTTCTTTGGAGGTCTCTTGTGGCTAAATGATAAGAACTAACAAAAAACGGCTCTGGAATTACATTAGTTTACATCCACTTGCAAAGATAGCTCACTGGGGGTTTGGAGGTGGGGCCCACAATGATAAAAGTGAGTATAAATATATAAGGCCAGACTTATGGACCCATAGACAGTCTTGCCCAGTCTGTTTTGACAGCGATGTTGAGGTTCGAATCTCTTCCAAGTGTAATGAGGTGTTTTTTATAAATAGTTTTCAGTTCCCCTCCCAACAATTATGACCATATCGGCATTCTACCTTTCTCATACCTACTTCATTAGTTTAAATAGGTATGTACATATCCCTGTTGAGTAGCAAGATGTGGAGCACATAGAAACTTGTGTGTATACAACTTATACATACATATATATTTAACTCACAGCTTTCTGACCGGAGCCAAAGCATAAGGCAAAAGGTGTTGTGTAAAATTTGTATTGAACTTCAAGATATAGCCTACAGTTTTTTTCCCTCAAAAGTGTAGTGAGAGCTGGTTGCTTTTACAACGTGTGATTGTGGTAACATTTATTGAATGAAAAATGGTAGTGCAAATCAAGAGAAAATATTTCCGATTTCAATCCTTTTTCTTAAGTACATTAAGTTAGGTCTTAAATATTGTTTCTTGTGATAGGTATTGTCAGTACTGCCTAGCCTACTGTTCTGGTTATTGTTCACTCACACACACAGGTTTATTTCCAATCCCGCAAGCCTCAGCTTTACCCGACCTGCCCCCCTAACCCTTGCCACCCACTCAGCTAAAACTGCACAGCTACATGCAATATCACATAATTTTCAACTCTTGACTCTCATAAAAACTAAACAGCGTTGTCAACTTAAGGCAGAAAGCAATTTGCGGTGGGATCTGTCAAACATAAAACCCAATATTAAAGAATGATGAAAACAAAGGTGTCAACCATTGCGCTAAGTTTCAGCAATTTATTTTATGTAGGCCACCTACTATTATGCTGCCAGTGTTACATTGAGTTTTATATAAAATAAAGAAGTGACTACATATAACATAACAGTATTTAAAGATCTTTTATATAACTATCCCAAATAATACAGGGGGTGGAGGAGCGTCAGCTAAAAAGAGTTGAGTGGGATCCACTGATTTAGATGCTTATTGTGTGCTTGTAAACATAATTTTATTATTTAGGATGTACTGCCCTTAGTTTTATACATGTCATGTTTTCTCTAATTCTAAATCACTTTACAGTAGGCCTATTATTTTAAACATCGCCGACTGACTTGTTTCTTAAAGAGTGATTTGTTTCCTAAATTATTTTGTAAAAATACTAAATATGTATATTTTTTATTTTTTTAATAAAAACATTCACCTAAAGGGCCTACGGTTCTTAGGTTTCATCCCCAGTTGAACTTGGTTGAAATAGTTCTAGATATAAACATTATACATATTGTGCACCAAGAGGCCTATACAAAAGGTTAATATCACATGCTAGAATACAGAACGTTATAAAGTGAATTAGGCGAGTTTATTTTATTTTTTAAATTATATAGAATGATTTCATATTAATAATTACTGTACGTTTGGAAATTTGATTTAGTTGTTAAGTGTATAGGTGCTTAAAAATATAAAGTTTATCATTAGAAGGCATCAAAAAAATTAATCTCACCCTCAGCACACACCAATCCCATTTTTATTCACGTATCGATTTGCAGTTTTAGTTTGTTACCTAGGTTACGTTTGATCGTGGTTAAAAGTTTATAGGGTAGGTCTATTTTGGAAATAAAAAAAAAATCTTAAATAGTATTCAATGTGTGAACTAATTATCTCAGAAAGTAGCGTAATTCAATAGTGTTGCCTAAATGTGGTTCAATTAAAAGTGATTCACGCAGTGATAGGCAAAAGTAGCCTTTGTGAGCACTAGTAATGGGCCCCAAGTAAAAAAAAAAATGATAAAATACTGTTAATCAAGTGCTGTTTTGCAAGTTTTGTCGAAAAAAATCGAAGTTGGCAGCTCATTAACAAAAGTATAAAATAGGCAAGCCTAAAAAAAATAATTATAAATAATTTGACTTTGATTATCTATGCCAGCATAGAAATTAGCTATTGTTATGTCAGTCATAGGCTATGCTTTAAAAATATACATAAAGTGAATTTACTTACCTTTGTATTATTCTCAACTATAAAGTCAAAAGAACATATTGTGTAGACGATGTATGCTCTTAAGACTTCCCACGTTGTTTTGCTTTTGAAAGAAGCTACTGGGTCTTCAAATGTGAGGTCCAAAGGATCTTTAGGGCTTTGACTTTGAGAATTTCCTTCTAAAGAAGTCTCGTAATTAATAGCACTCGTGGCGTAAGTCGATTTCCACGAGACAGGAATTGAACTACAAACAACAGGGGAAAGCCTAGTAACAGTAAAATATCTATTAAAATTTTGAACAATAACAATTTTACGATGAATACTGTTTCGAACTAACGACCGCAAAAACGCCATTTCTTCGGTAAGTGGGTTGAGGTATTGTAACACTAATATTAATTTTAATTCTATTCTATATAAACAACTCAACGTTCGTCGGCTTTCCCCCAATTAATTAAGTACCTCCAACCTGCTTACGAATACTGTATATATAATACTGACTCAACGGCTCAAAGCGAGTACAGACGTTTCATGAAGTAATACTTCAAGCCAAAGATACTATCATGGATAGATTAACAAGAAAGAATTGAAAACTCGTGTTAAATTTGTTGTATCATATTCGATCACGTGGAGCAAAGGTGCTGCTCTTCTCCAGTCCAGAAACATTTGGCAACCATTTTCGGTGGCTCACTAAATAATTGATTATATATTTTTTTCAGTTCTTAGGTTGCTTGCACAAGTTAATTTCAATTGTGTCAGTTTTGATCAAATAGCCATTTCAGATATAAGAAACTAAAGTAACACAGATTTTGACTTTAATTAAAAACACTAATTGAGAAAATTAACTTGCACAATTAGCCAACTTTTTTAAATCTAAAAATGTGACAAAAAGAAATAATATTTAAAAAATATGTTATTTTCGTCAAAAAGTTACACAAGAAATATATTTAAAATTACTAAATCCAGATTTAAGAATGGGACAGTCTATAGAGTAAAATAAAATTCAAAATCCAAGAATAAGCAACATTTTAAAGACGAGGTACACAAAAATAATACTTACTTTTAAAAACCATTTTAGAGAAATTGGTGTTATATAACAATGATATTAATGTAAAGTAATTGATAGTGAAAGAAGCCAAACGGAAAGGATAGTTAGGTTAAGCCTTGATAGAAACAAACACACCTTTCTCTTCACACTTCATTTCTTCTCTACACAATTTTTTTATACTTCCTAATTTTCACTTTCTCACCCTTCCATATTGCTTTAAATTTTCTTAAATAATGTATTCCTTTTTCATTTGACAACACATTTAAAACACACAGTTATATTTCTTTGTGTTTTAAATGTGTAATCATATGAAAAAGGAATATTTCCGAAAATTTAAAACTGTGTGTAACTTTGGAAGGGTGAAGAAGTGAGATTTGGGAAGTGTAAAAGGTTTAAGAAAAGAAGAAAAGAAGTGAAGCATGTTTTTTTCTATCTAGGCCTAACCTGGACATCTATCCTTTCAGGTTAGCTTCCTTCACTATCAATTACTTTACATTATTGTACAATGTTTATATACTATTTTATTATACATTTTCATGCCGTTAAGCACCTTTTATTTTTATTACAAATCTATTTTATTTTAAAGTCCTAAAACACAAATTATAGGCTAATTCATATCAAGTTGTTCACGAGTGTGATAACACAATTTTATAATTGTGTAGCAACCAATTTTTAATTCTAAGATACGCTAGATGGAGAATGGAGGAAATCCAAGATCCAGAGCATTAGCAAACAACAAAAACACTCAATATTTTTATATTTAAATCATTGTAGTTGTCTAAGCTTTGTTTTTTTATTAAGTGAAGTTCAATTCGAAGCTTCACACACCCCTACTCCTGGAAATTCTAATATAGTTATGTTTTATAAGCTTTAGATGGCTGTATTCACTAAGAGCAAAGTTTACAAGCCTAAAGTCTAATACTGCCATTGATATGGTAATAATTGCAATAAATATATTATTTAAAAACAAATTTAAGTACTTTAGAAACTAACTTAGAGAATAGTATATTTGGGATGATTTCATAGAGAATGTTAAAGAAATCTTATAATTATTTCCTAACTACACTAATTAATTTATTTGGTGTAGTTCATGGATATTTAAATTACGGCCGATCAATGATTCTGTACAGCCCGTGGACCTTTATATGAACCAACATACAATGGGTCCAATTAATATTTTTTTTATAATGTACCGTAGCTACAGACTGGCCCGTCACCAACGACTGTTTTCAACTTACCCTTTTGACAGAAAAGTCGAAGTCTCGTTGAAGATCAACTATTACACAACAAAAAGACTTTTGTGTACGTGCTGCAAGAAAACTGTGAAGTGAAAGTCAGATATCCTCACCCCTTCTCTGAACTAGGACACTCGTCCAACGCGCGCATGCGTGAGAGTGCAGTTCAAAATAACCGTATCAGTGAGCCAGACGTCCGTTGCTACCCCCCCACCGCCCGTTGCTATGCGAGTGTGGACTGTGTTATAATTGTGTAGCGCCTTATGATTGGACGTCTATGACGACATTGTGATGTAACTCTTTCCTTCCTGATTTTCCCCGCTGGGCAAAATCGAATATAAGCTTGTGTTTCAACGTAATCTTTACTCTTTGATGCCGATTAGGAATAAGCATAACTTGGGCAGATAGTAGGCCCCTAGGACCGTCTTATAAAATGTAAGCTATACTTATTGACAGGAATTAATCGCCGACCATGGACTTTGAGTATGTTAGGTTGAGGTTCGAATCCTGGAGGAATTTTAGTTTGTTTAATGTAAATTAGGGAAAATAATCTTCGACCGTGAACTGTATATATTACAGGTCATGGTGCGAAGCTTGGAGAAGTTTACTAGATTAAGTGTTAACTAGGGAGATTGTTCTCGAACCATAAATATGGTTAAATTGAGGTCAGGGTTTAACTCTTGGAGAAATTTGGCAAGTTCGTTTCTTAACAAGATTATTAATACTTTGACTTTAAACATAGTAACACTTAGGTCTTGGGTCAAATCCCGGTGGATTTTAAAGGGAAACTTGACTTTAACTTTTAGCTTTTGGATTCAGGTCAGGGTTCGAACCATGGTCGTATCAAATTATTGTATCTATATTATTGGTTAGTGTTAGGGTATTTGTAATGTTTACACTCTATTGTATTTATTTCAGTTAGGTGAGTTTATTAGTTAACGGGAAATGTTAACATTAGATTATATGCATTGTTTTCAGTCTGATGTTTCAAAGTTACACTTTATTACTATGAGGTTCAAAACCCACTAAATGTTAGTTTCTAGGGAGATATTATCTTGCAGCTTTAAAGACTTGATAGTTTCATGGCAAGATTTATTATTTGTAAAACTTTATATTTTTTTATTAGAAACAATTTCTCTTTTTCATCGCGGATTATTATATCCTATTGTATCTATATTTATAAGAGAATTGCTTTATCATTTATACATTAGCTTATATAAATACCAAAGTTTAATACCCAATATTGTACAAATTATCTAACTCTGAGTATTATCAAAATAAATGAGCCCTTGGGCTGTACTTGTTAACATTTGTTAGTTCTTGTCTAATCTCAGACTACCTTTTGGTTAGGTCCATTAGACCTAGCCTTAGCTTTTCTGGTAAGACAAGAGGCGAAGCTGGATGACATGGCCTCTCTGTGATTACCCCTTTTTTTGTAATTTAAAACCGCGCCCTCTGTGGCTGCTTGTTGAACTTAGGTTATGGGACTAAGGGACGGAAGGTAGCCGGAGAGGGCGGGGCACGGTTGAATAAATGTTGTAAGAATGCACCATTTGGGAATTTTTGGGGGAAAACTAGTATGCAAGGTTGGTGTAGCGAATTGTTCACTAAAATTCTATTCCTAAAGATAATTTTTATGCGCCAAATAAGTGCAAAGTTTGATAGCACATGAGCGTGTGAACAGATGTTCTCTCTTATGAAAAGGAACAAAAACCCCAAAGATCATGACTTAAGGACTATTCATCATAAATTATGATTAATTTTAACACAAGATTTAAAGCCTGACATTCACAGCCTTGATGCCGGTGAAAAGTTTCACGTCTCATATAAACTAGAGGCTAAACTGTAACATTCAATATTTTTTTAATTTCCTTTTTGTAACAATAAAGACTATAAAATTTATGTTTTTTTTAGGTCAATGAGGCCACAACATTTATTTTTTATCTCATTTCAGTTTATTTAATTTATCTTTTAAATCAAGTTTTTTTCAATTTTATATGAGGCCCTTATGATCAAATGAGGCTGACACACCTGATGTAACTCCTTTGAAAATTGTTAGCAAAATATAGTGGCATTATTTGAACCCTAACCATTACAGAAAAATAACAATTGAGTATTGAGGACATTTAGAAACTAAATAGGCCTATGTACAATGTTCCATATGAATACAAAATCTGTACTTCTTATTTACCGTATGTTGATAGAGTGCATCAAGTATGGCAGGCACTGTGATTTTTTTAATCATGGCGGACTTTATAAACATATCACAATTATTAACTGTTTTTAGCCTATGGCCAGGCCACTTTAGTAAAATAAGTGTAATTGAGAATTAAATATTATATTTCTCAAAGTTTTGCAATCGAGCTATATTTAATTATATAAGAAATATATTATTCCATATAATACATACAAAACACAATAATTTTGTCACTAAACTACTTTAACCCGTTTACATAATTTAATTGGGGCAGCAAATAGTCGTGTTTATTATTTAATTTCACACCTCAGCATAAATTGACAACAATAATAATTGATTCAAAAAAATTATACCATACCAGGAAAAGTTGTATTTAATGTTTATTTTTCAGTGTCAGCATGCTATCGAGTGCTATCGGTGTACACCAGTGAGTCTCCTAGCAATAATATTGTTCTGAGTATCAAAGGGTCATTTAAGGTTATCAGTAGAAATCCAATCTAAATGAATATATTAGTTTATAGGGAATAATCCCCCAACATATTCTTCAAATCTCAAATCGTAAATATGACATACAGTCAATAAAAATCCTTTCGTGAAATAGTCCAGTAACTAGAACATCCAAGTAGTTAATAATACGTCATAGGCTATGTACACAAATAAAAAATACTTTGATTATATACACTAAGATTAGGCACTACATAAATATCAAAATAAAAAATAGTATTCACTCTTCACTTAAATAAATATAACTAAAAATAATTTCTTATAATATATAGAGTCCTTAAGTCACTTATGTTTTAGGATTTTCAATATATGCTAAATCACTTATATTTAAGGATTTTCACTTTTTGGTATATGCTATCAGCTGGTTTGGTCCTCTCTCTATTCTTCTCCTTACATCACCAGGGTAAAGCTATTCTACATATACTTTCCACAATCCTTTCCGACTTGGATACTTGGTGTTCCAGACAACTTTCTCCGAGCCAGTCAAAATTGACACCTTTTATGATTTTACACCCCACTCTTTTACCTTTTATTTACGGTCATGAATAAGATAAAAGAGAGCGGGAACAAGTGACAAGGGAAATTATTAGCAATATTTAAAAGCAACAATATGAACGGTTTATTCAAAACAATAACAATAGAGCAGAAAAAAATACATGGTCTCATTAATCAAACTGAGATATGTTGAAAACCAAACAAATTGATAATAACGTCATATCTTTAAATTGCGCAGATAAATTAAGAGAGAGTTATAAACTTGTAATATATCAAATATTCAAATGGTTCAGTCTTGAAGAGACAGAAAACCCCGTAACGTTGAATTTAGTACAATAAATTTAATATATATATATATCCATCAGGATAATACATAAAGACAAAATAAGGGCCTAATGGGCACCTTGAAAATGTTATCAAAGTGTCTTTTTCATACCAAAGAATAAAGACTTCAAACACGTTAACTTCACATGTTAACTTTCTATAAGAAACTTTAAATTACGCGAGAGTTTGGCTAACAGACTTTAGTCAAACTCCCCCGGGACTATCAGATCCTGACACAATATTAGGAAATGAAAACAATAACCCTACTAGTAAATAATAATGAAAATATCATATTAGAAGCAAATCATAGAAAAAGATGAGAAAATATACAAAAGTTAATTAATTTCATAATTAATCAAAAGATCAGAAAATTACGTTACATTAAACATATTTCAAAATGCTAACAAAAATAAGAAACGCTACTTTAATGTTTACAAAATAATTACTATTATCCACAATTTCAAAACAATTTACATTTAACTCGTTCAACTCCAAGTCAATTAACAATTGTGGCTATCTAAAAGATTTAACACTCGAAAAGGCTCTAATGCCCAAATGGCGACAGACCAAATATAGAGCCTCATTTCAAATTTAACGATCAGGTAAAAATAAATAGATTTAGATAATAAAAAAAATTACAACATCTAACATGGCTGACACTAAGAGTTAAAATTAAATCAGAGTCCAATAAATAAATCGCCATAGTTACGATTCTGACTAGGATATAATATATACATATTTTATCCTGACATTGCCTAGGTCCAGGAAAATGTTCCTTGGTCAAGCGTTGAAATTAAATAGTCATTTTAGCATACACGCACATCACAATATATAGTGGGTTTCATCGCAATAGAATCAAGGTGGGAGAATTGAACACACGGTCGGTGACGTCAATGCACCTTTGGATGATCACGTAGACCATTTGTTGTAATGGCTCCATCCGACTTCTAAGCCATATCTTCAATCACCTGATGTTTTGAAAGTAGTTCATCTCTCCACCATCGGAGGGCAGGTGAATAGGTGAATAGTCATTCTCTGGTCGTGTCCAATACTGGCCGGCCCATTACGTGTTAGTTGAACAGGATGGAGTGGACTTCTTCTTGTTGGAACATCGTAGCTCGCTCAGCCCACTCATAAATTTAGGATGAGAAGTGTAGACCAGTCTTGGTGGTTGCTAGTTTCAGAATATTCAATCGGTAAGTACACGAACAGTTTTATTATTTTGAAATTGGTCATGTAGAGAGAATATTATTGTTCAGAATTGATTTATTATGTCGTACCAAACTACGTGAACTACAATAGAGAAGAGTACTATTGTAGGAATTCTATTGGTGTCGGTATAATTGGAGCGGGTAGTATGAATTACAGAGATTTATGTGTAAGTGTCAGCATGGGGCGTGTCCTATTGTAACATAATGTAATGTAATGTAATGTTACACTGATGGCAGATGCAACATTTCGCTTTACTCTATCCAGGTGACCTACTTTATTCAAGATATTTTTTTTATTTTTTAGCAATGCGTCTTACTACCTGTTCGAGTTATACACTTAAATACTAATTACATCAATGGTTTTAGGTATTAGGAAGGTTATATTTATAGGAAGTGAACCCGCATTTGTGTGGAGGGAGAGTGGAAAGCAATTTTGGAAAAACCACAATATGTACACCCGACTGAGATTTGAACCTTGATCTCCCCGTAACTGGCAATCTAGTCTACTAGTAGATTAGTGCGTTAGACCATGCAGCCACTGAAGCGGGTTCCAAGATGTTGCCAATAGCTTTGCACCATCTGTTACTACCTTCACAAGAAGCACACTGGAGCTGAGCACACAAGACAAGATTAGTATTTGTCACAAGTATCACCAGAAAGTAGTCTACGAGCAATGTGAACACTGACATAAGCCATAGTAAAGTTCTGAAACCCCTCCAGGATGTCAGCTTCTTTTGTGCCAGTTTTGGGAAGGATTGTGGTAAGATTATTTATTAAATATAGCTGGAGATTAGTGCTTGTAGTGTCTTTGTTTTGAAAAAAAAACTGCTGCAAATTGTTCAGCAATGCCGCAGGCTCAGCATCCTCTTTGAAGTTACTTTCCTGAATACTCCTAAATGCCAGCACATGTATGGAGAATATTTTCAGGGAAGCTTCAAATGCTGCAGAGTTGGGTTAGAGTCGGCACCAAAGTGGGCACGAACTGAGCCAAATAGATTCTCTAGATCATCTTGAATGAGACGCAATTTCAAGAAAAACAAACCCAGCGTCTTTCAGTTTTCCCACAGCAGCTTCACCCCCTGAAAAGTAACTATCCAACCATTTTGAGATGGAGGGAAAATAGTTGATGAGAGTTGCTTCCCTGCATTTGCATAAATTGGAAGATCCACCCTTTTATTCTTTTTGAAAATCCAATGTGACAACCTTAAGAGTCCAGGAAGTGAGCTTAAATAACAGTCAAGGAGTCACAAGAGCAAATAGTTTTTTTTTATTATAACTTTAGAAAATTATCAAAGAGATTATGATACATCATATAGTATACAAACATAGCTTAAATTGAACCAATTTGACGTCTGGCGTAAAAGGTAACATTTCAGACGTTTATTAAAAAAATATTTGCAACCAATTTACGATAAATACATAGCCTAAGAAAAACCATCGAGGGTTAAGAATCTAAGTCCCAGATTCTATATCTAGTTCATTTCTTCAAATACCAATAACAGCTAAGTAACCCATACCTATAAGGTAGAAGACCTTGAATTAAAGGTATGTAATACCTATCTACAACAATTCACAAGAATGTTTCATTACAAATGAATTTAAAATTAAATTGTATACAATCTCTTTTTTCTTTTTTTATATTAAGGTGGTGAGTATAGAACCATAGTTACCAACTATAAATATCAAAATGAATGCGGTTATTGGCTATACCCCTAATAAAGTAGGATATTTAAATTTAATAATAATTATATAATCATAAACACCGTGAAAGGAAACTTAGAGTTGCATTGAATGAAAATTTAATTTACTCTAGATAATACTCGACGTAAAGCATATTACAAAATAACAAGATAAAATA
>CABEEJ010001667.1:0-14004 GCA_901482245.1 Timema douglasi
ACACTCCTGACAACAGTTGAGGACCAGTCTGATTCTCCCTCCTAGTTCACCTGAGCACAACACTCCTGACAACAGTTGAGGACCAGCCTGATTCCCCCTCCTAGTTCATCTGAGCAAAACCCTCCTGACAACAGTTGAGGACCAGTCTGTTTCCCCTTCCTAGTTCATCTGAGTGTAACACTCCTGACAACAGTTGAGGACCAGTCTGCTTCCCCTTTCTAGTTAATCTGAGCACAACACTCCTGACAACAGTTGAGGACCAGCCTGATTCCTCCTCCTAGTTAATCTGAGTGTAACACTCCTGACAACAGTTGAGGACCAGTCTGCTTCCCCTTTCTAGTTCATCTGAGCACAACAGTTGAGGACCAGTCTGATTCCCCCTCCTAGTTCATCTGAGCACAACACTCCTGACAGTTGAGGACCAGTCTGATTCCACCTTCTAGTTAATCTGAGTACACTCCTGACAACAGTTGAGGACCAGCCTGATTTCTCTTACTAGTTCATATGAGTGCAACACTCCTGGTAGTTGACGACCAGCCTGCTTATACCTCCTAGTCCCTTAAGAGGGTGAACAATAAGAGCCACCAGCTCTGTAAAAAGTTAATATGAAACTTCTTCTACTGATCGGAAATGATTATTAAATCACCTGGGACGTTTTGACACTTATTCGCTAGCACACATCTATTAGAACAAGTTGCTGAAGTTAAACTTCAAAAAGAGTTAATTCTGTGATGTTCTAATTATTTATAATTTACATATCAGCAAACACAAAATTCACATCTTGAGATTTGTTTATATTATATTTCCATAGCAGCATCAAGAAACAGCAGAATTTTTTAGGTTCCTTCCATATATGGCTATACAGTACATACATTACCAATCATGTGTGTAGCCAGATTTTTGATTCATCACCAATCGTGTTTGTAGTTTACAAACTCTGCATCACATATGTGTGTCGCTTTTAATGCTGCACGTCACAGATCACATGTGCTGCTAAAAAACTCTGCACATCACCATTCATGTATGTAGCTAAATACTTGACCCATCACCAATAATGTGTGAGGCTAAATACTTGAGCCATTACCATTCTTGTGTAGATTCAAACTATGCACATCATAGATCATAGTTTCCAGCCTGTGGTCGGATCAGTTTTGTAAAATGCCTCTTATCTTCCTCTATTCTTCCTTAAATTTCTTCCATTATTCTCCTCCCACTTGAAGACACACTATTATCTGTTCCTCCCACCTCTTTCTTGGCTTCCATTACGGTATATTTTTTAGGGATGTGCGAGAACTATTTTTTCAATTAGAGAAGAGAAAATGTCATATGAAAGAAAAAAAAAATTAGATTGTGTTTATTAAAGTAAATATATATATAGTTTCTTTTTTGACATTTGAACTGGCGCTAGATTGTTATATATATTGTTCATTCAAACACTTGAGATATAACTCGCACACATTTTAAATAGAATGAAATAGTGATAGGTAACTACAAAACACAATTTATAATTTAATTTTATAAGGTAACAGCTTATATTGTCAAAGTTTGATATTGAAAAACAATATTTATAACTAAAACATTTCTTAACGAAGGTTTGGAGGGAGGATTGCGGCCTATTTTTGGGTTATTACTGTATAATTGGAAATGATAAATTCCCAGTTTAGTTTTTTAATTTCTCAGGGCCCCATTATTTGCTGTTTTTTATTTATTGAATTTTCAAGATTCATTATTTAACTTTCGAGACGAGACCAAAATTATTTTTTTCTTGAATTTTCGAGTCTCGCATGTACCTAGTATTTTTCCTACATACTTTGTCAATATTTTTTTTGGCATATTATCTTTTTCCATCCTCATATGCCCATACCATCTATCCTCTACTATCTCATGTACTCCCTGTACCCCCATTCACAGATCCTACATGTAAAGTGTAATTGCCATAGGAGCGGTGGTAGCTTTACAACTAGCAAAAGATGTAAAAACAGTTAAAAGAAGAAAATAATCAAAAATTTCCCATTTGTTGTGAAAGTTTTGACTTACAAAACTACTTTTGATAGCTGTAGTTACCAAGTCCACGCAAGATACTAGGTAACACGAAGGGGTCAATTTAATAAATAAGTCAAATTTATAATAATTCCTTTATTTTCTGTAAGTTTATCATCAGATCTAACATACTATTCAGTTTAACTACCATAATAATGGTCAAGGTAGTTGCAGCCTATTTAATCCATATTTATGAATACACATGGCCAACAAACCAAAACATATCCAATAAATGTGTTTCTGCATCCAGACAGGAGTTTAAAGATACAAAACATATCCAATAAATGTGTTTCTGCATCCAGACAGGAGTTTAAAGATACTTTAGGATTCATGAGCATTTGTGTACAAAATATTTTCTGTAGATAAGTGAAAATTTGTTGATAATGAATGCCCTGATGAAAATGAACATATTGAGAGTTTATAGATAGATATAGATAGTTTAAGATATCATGACATTTTTAAAAAAAAAAGTCTAGGTTTATAGAATATATTAGTTTTATTTTCTTAGAATTCAACTGCTCCTTTGGGTTAAGATATTCTATGAAAACAAAAAACTTTTAATTATACTAAATAAATAAAAACTAATTCAATTAGATTGTCACTGTTCAAATCAGGAGATTATTGAAGAGACAAACAAATAATTTAATAAACATCTAGTAGTGATGTATCTAGGCCACAACTACCTTCCAACTTTCCAGCTGGCCACGAACCAAGGATCACCATCTATCACAATGAAACATTATGTCTTTGGTATAAACATTAATTCTCTATGCATTCTTAAAATAATTGAGGATGATCTGGCTAATTAGTGGCACTCAAATAATTTTAGTGTTATAAGAGTGACTTGAACAAACATCACAATCATTATTCATTGTGAGCCAGTCCTGTCAAGTGTCAGGAACTCAAATAAACAACATAGAATATTCTCAAATATTGACAACATTGATACAATAACATGATCTCTTTATTTCAGGAGGTGTTATCTAGAGCATCATTTTCAACATTACTTCATAATATAAGGGGGGGAAATTTACACATGGAATACAAAAACAAAATAAAATGTTTAAAAATGAGGTGGCCCAATGGATAAATAATTTTATAGTAATGGAAATAGATAAAACTAAAGAAAAGGGAAAAATAATGTACTAAGAGTAGATTTGATGAAATTCCACCTAGGGAAAGAGGAAAAAGATGTGGGAAGAATCCAATGCACATCATGTCACCTTTGTACATTGGATTCTTCCCACATTTTTTCCCTCTTTCCCTAGATGGGCTTTCTTCATCAAATTTACTCAAAGTAGTTTATTTTTTCTTTAGTTTTATCAATTTCCTTTGTTATAAATAAACCCACGATAAATATAAACACCATCTATCATTAGACTGTGTTCCTCTCTGTCAAGTGACTAGTGTAAAGTATGAAGTTTGTCCTCTGTTCAGTGGCAGCAGTGTTAAGTGTGAACTCTGTTCCTCTCTAAGGCCGATTCTACAATAGCTGTTAAAACATGGCGGTTTTGCCGCTAGCTTACGCCCCCAAAATCTTGAATCTACATGTGACTGTCAAAACAAGACTGTTAAACATATATCAAAACGCTGATTCTACACTAGCGGTTTGAATGCCGCGGTTGTTGCTTCCACTTGTGCAGAATGGTTTAAAAATGGACATTGTATTGTGGGACTTATTTTGTTGGAGGAAGCTCAGGGGGGCGGGAAACACTTATGTCACCCCACATTATTGAACCGGCTCTCAACAAAACAGATTCACATTATGTTTATGAATCACAGAATGTACCCAGATAAGTTATTTTTTGTACTATAGAATGTCTGTGGTTTCATTTGATAAACTACTTGGTTTAGTGAATGAAAATATTCCAAAACGTGATACCATCTTGAGGAAGAGTATTTATTATTCCTGCTGAAAGACGTGTTGTGACATTTGAGGCACAACTGCCTGTTAACGCCTAGTGTAGTTTGATTCCCGTTTCTACCGCTAGGCGGTTTTAACGCCACCAGAGGTAGCGGTCAAAACGCTGGTCTGGACAAAAACTTATTTTCTAACTTGATAACAAAGGTTTTATTCAAAGGCGCGGTTGCTAGCGTGTTAACCGCTATTGTATAATAGGCCTAAAGTGGCAAATGTGCAAGTAATGAGGAAATAGTATCCATAAGAAATGAGGTAAAGGAGTTTTATAAAAACATAAGGGAAAAACAGAGGATGCCAATGAAGACTATCTCATAGTTACTTGTAAAAATATATAAATAATTGTCAATTTATAAAAAAAATCTCACTAGTGATGAAAATATTTGGAATATGCCCAATATTTAATTATAGCATGTCAAATTTAAAAAATAGAGCTTTTCAGCGATAAAAATTCATAACAAGTTTCAATGACTACAATAAAAAGAACACAGGTCACACTTTCCATTGCTGCCACTGGACAAAGTAGTATTGGCTGCCTCAGAAAATGTATCATCACTGCCCAATCCCGGACCTAGGTTTCATTCTATCAGAACTCATCAGGGAGGAGTGTGAAAGGTGCAACACAACTTTCTAAAAGAGGAAACCAAAACACACAAAAGGGTGAAAAAAGGAAATTGGTATAGGATGATAAGAACATGTAAAAGGCATAACATTAAGGACAAACACAGGAGAAGAATATTGGATGTGAATATAAAAATGCAGCCAATACCTCTTTGTCCAGTGCCGCAATGTAAAGTGTGAATTGTGTTCTTTTCATTGTAACAGCCATTCTTTTCCTCCAAATATATATTTAAAAGATAATAAAGGTAAATAAAAATTAAAAATCGTATCCCAACTACAATATCGTGCAAGAGATGTTGCCTGATACAATAGCTGTCCTAGCACTGTTCAACTCGAGCTTAATTTGAAAATGATTTGTGAACTAATAAGTTTATAAAATAGATTTAATCTAATTCAAATAAAAGTGTAGGTTTTGATTTTTTAAATCTTAAATTAAGGAAAAATTTAAAATGAAATGGATATGTAAAACAAATGTTTTCATCCTAGGGGCAATAATAATCTCACTTCTGATGATAATGCAGTCTCTACATCTTCAATCTCTGAGAGTTAGCACAGCCCTTCAGTAAATGATGCTCTATAAACAATATTTGTTAATATTCACAATCACAGATTGCTTTAGTTTCTCTAATTAATGGTGAGTGATCTCCAAAGTTATAGAGTGAAGAGGTAAATGTCATCTCAAAAACTTCTTGAAAAGTTGAGATAGTTATTTATCTTATTTCAATAGTTAGAATGAATTGTATCAACATGTAATGAACTATTACTTGTTTTTAGCAATTTACATTTGTGATAAAATCTCATTTAGCAATTGGGCCTTCCCATTGTTAAAAATTAAAATATGATGGTTTTAAGCATTTAAATGTGCAAATTTAATAATTAGAAGTTGAATCTAAACCAATTTCAGTAATTGCTACTATACTATTGCTTCATATTAGCCTAAATGTTTTAAAGCCATCAAAGTGGTCCAGTGAAACTGTTTTAAGTATTTGCTCAAGTTGCAGTGTAACCTACTGTTGCCAAACATGAGTAGAATGAGCTACTACTGGCCTACTCCAACAGTTGTCCCACCTAAAAGATGGCAAAAGCTCATCTACAAAGCAAACAATGTTTTGGTACACAGGATACAAATATATAGTAAAATTGCTGAAAACTTGATACGGACAGATTATATTCATACACTTACAATGGTTGTCAACATATTAACTACACTGTTCATGTAATTATAATTACACAAACTAAAACTCTTTGCAAAATTAATAATAAAATCTTCAATAATAACAATTGTTTATCAAAACAAATAAAATGTCCTAACTAAACATGAATCTAACTTAAAACCAGACTTGAGTATTATATTTGTTCACTTGTAGGTAACTAAACAGATGAATAGATGAGCCACTCAGTTTAGGCCCCAACATCAATAAATATGGCACACTAATATCAGTCCACTTGTTGAAACTCATATTCACAACAGTTACCATCAGCCCGGGTAGCTTAACTGAACGGCAAACACATCAAGAAATGGTAACATAGATAATTAGATCTCCTATTATCAAATGATAAAAATATCATTTCTAAGTTTAATAAATGCCCAAAAGGTTCTCTGTCTACACAAATAAAATATCTCAGATAAATTTGTTACATATGAAAATAAAGATTAAATATGTAAAACATTTGTTGATTGTTTGCCCAGCAGTCAGACTGCCCTTAACTGATGTCTAACCAGAGCGCACAATAAATTATGCTAGCGTTCACTGGGTCGCACACAACACAGCCCTAAATCACTTCATTACTGCACAAGTAATGATCAGTCAGCAGTAAGATGAGAGAGCTACACAACTTCAGCGGTAGTTTATACACATCTACTAATAAAACTTGAATTATTGTCAATAGCCTACTAATAATGTAAATAATAGAGTGGGTGGTAACGGCTACAAACCTCACCAACTATTTCCCAGAGATGTATTTGTATAATTTTACTAATTTTGTGCCAAGTATAGTAATAATAATTAAGAACTTTTTAATAAAATATTACTATTAATTTAAGATCCAAAAAATAGACTTAGGTCTATTTGGATAGTCAAATATTGGTTCACAAATGGGTTGAAACTTTAACTGCTAACCATTTTAATATTATAACAAAATGCTATAAATAAAAAATATTCATTCCAAATGGAACGAGATATTGTGAACCAGTTTGTTGGTGCAGGCAAGACCAAAGCTAAAGAATGATTCCCTTGGTGAGAGAGTTTTCCAGAACAATATCAAACTCGTCCAAAGATTCTAGGATCTGTCTCAGGTACGTCAAGAGGTTTGGGTTACGGAGGAATGATTGCTCTTCATACATCTCCTGTGTGATTCTTGATGCAGCCAGGTGTGGCAGCATGCGGTGCAAAAGGTGTTCTCTGAAACAATACAACCAGTGTGGATGAAGACAACTGCACTACAATGCTAGCAATCACTGCTGCGAATCAAAGGATGGTCTCCCTCACTTGAGACTGACTGACCTGGCACAGAGGCAGACAAAGAGCTGGAACTTGCCGTCCTTGCCGAGGGAGTGGCTTGATGTGCAGATCTGCTCCACCAGGTGGCAAAAGCACTGCAGCACCACTCCCTGCTCTATCTCCTTGTCCCCGGGGCTCTGTCCCAAGCACTCGCACTTGTCTATATCCTCTAGTAGAGCTGCTTCGAACTGCTCCTTAACACGGACTGTAAATACTTGCCAATATGAGCACTAAGTATGAATATTACACACATTTCAATAGGCAGGTTGTGTTTTAGTTGTGAACTATGAGGCCTACAGTTTTCTGGTAAGTGTGTAGGCCTTGCCCTTCTATCCTCTTTCCAATGTCAAATTTAAAATAACCGTTTGACACCATTTTTTCTCTGTATTATTCCAAATATGTATAACAAAATAATTCAAAAAGCAAAAAGGGTTTTTATTTTTAACCCTTAAACGCTCAGCACGCTGATCTATCGGCGTGGAAATCACTATAATGTTTATGACTTTTCTTTTTTAAACAAAGTTTGTTATTCTCACATGTTTACATCGTGGTGCAATTACGTTTTTGGCTTCCGTGTTCCTCTTTATTTAATGTATATTATGTGTTTTGCAGTGGATATTTTATTTCCATTCTAAAGTTTATTTATTATTTTGTGCTTATTTTCTTCATAGTTATTTTTATTGGAAGATATCTAGGCCTAAGCGTTAGGACAATAGTTTGATTTGATCTTTATATCGGCAATGGCTGGTCCAAGTACTTGGCTAAATTACTCAGATATATTAGATTATTTAGACACTACAGTGGGAGTGATTTTGTGCCTGAAAGTGACCCTGATACCACTAGTGATTACAGAAGCCCAGATCTTATGACTTCATAAAGAGTGTTTTCCCAAATACAGGTGCTGACTTCAAAATTGTAAGTACTGTCCCGCATACATGATTTTACAAAGTCATATAGGTTAGAATCAGACAACCCTACAAACATTAAACTTATATAAAATTTTAGAGAAATAAATGCTCTTTCTTGTAGGATTACTGAAGAAGAAGGAAGAGGTGAAAAAAAAAGAGATTTTTTAACTTTGAATAATACATTTTAATTCAAGTTTTCAAATTTAATTTTTTTTTCAAAATATCTTAAGTCAAATGATTTATGAATTTTTTTCTTTCTTTCTAAATCTTCAATGTTTATTGTATAAGTGTGATTTTCTTTTACATTTGTTTATATTGAAAACTCTTTCAATGGGAAAATGTAAAATGTTTAGAGGTAAATATGTGAAAATTAGTTGTTTTTTTGATAAGCCAAGTGAAAATGTGTTGAGTGTAAAAGGGAGCCCGAGTTTTTTGGATAAGCCAAGTGAAAACGTTTTGAGTGTAAAAGGGTTAAGAGATATACTAATAATTTTGTGTCATACCAATATTACATAAAGATGACTTTCTATGCCTTCATTATCTCTCTATCCTACCCTCCATTCAACTATATTACTCAGTTGCTTATTTTAACAACTAATCAACAGCAAGATGTCTGCACACTACAATCTGTGTTGAGTTTCCTCCACCATCACCTTTCCTAACCTCAACTACTCATTTCACAAATAACATCCAGACAAGTAAAGATAAGATAATGCAATGAATCATCCATCCTGAGAAACATAATAAAGCAGAGATAAAACGTCTCCAAATTTCCAAGCCCATTAATTTGTTTAGTTCAAGTATAGGTATTGGCATATGCTTGGAAAATTATTATTATTTGGAATGCTTAACTAATTTGTGTGTCAAATATATTATTGATAAAAATGAGATAGTATAATAATTCACCGAAATAATCCCAAAGGTAAAGGTTCTTGCCAAAGAGCCGGGCGGACTTGAAGCCGCAGAGCAGAGTTTGTTCGAGGCAGTAGACCAAACCCATCTCCCCGCAAAGCAACAGAGTGAGAGTGCTACGATCTTTTTCCTGCTTGCGACGATAGTAGAATTTTACTATGTTGTTCACAGCATCTCCTGGAATACAACAATGATGAGCAAGTATAGGTTAGTGCAACATATACCACACCACTTCAGTGTTTCATGTTATATATCAAGAAAGCATATCGGTCTCAACAAGTGCACAGTTGTTGGCGAGGACATGTATACGAGCCGCTGGTACAGGACGTTGTTACAGTGGAGAAAGTAGTTTTAAAATGAGCAAATAACTTTTAAACTACAAGACCTGATTTAAAGGTCCACTTTAAACAAGAAACAAGATTGCTGGTCGGTCGTGACCATGCAAGGAACTGTCAAAGAGGAATGAGATCCTAAATGTGGGTTACAGAGATGGAGGATACAAGAATTTCAAAATGAGTCTACTCTCCTGACCTGATGAAGCTGTCTGTGACAGTGAAAGCTTGTACTTAACAATGTGTTTATGTGTTTTTTAGTGTTATATCTAAATAATTTCTACTCCAGTATCACTAAGGTAAGTGTGCTGGCTATCCCTCCTAATTTAAACCATGATTTAGCCTAGTGCTCTATACCACATAACCAAAATGAGTTTGAGAAATAGTGATAGCGCAATCAAAATACTTCAAATTAGAAAAATTTGAATACTCTAGGGCATTCATATATTCCAAAATTATCGAAGTCATGGAGTTACATATAGGCTACAGTTGCTCAATGACACACTTTCAAAAATAGTGTCAAAACAGGTTATGATTGTTTATTATTAGCTTACAGTTAACCTTCTTAATGCTACATTTGTAAGCATGAGGCCAGGCCCCCAGTGATGGATTATTTCAAACTATTAGTGCTACTTGGCTACACACTACTTTTAACTACCATATCACACCTAAATATATAGTTTAACACACCAATAGGGGTGTGCAAAGTTTTGAAACTATGCTTAAGCTTCAACAATTACAAAATTCCGGTAATAAAATGAGAAACAGTAAATTATTGCTATTCTGAGCTGTCAAGTGCATTTGTAATTAATATTCATATGGACAAAATATGAACTGATTTGTAATAAAAACTAGAAACATCAGATTTAAAGGAAATATTGCAAACAATTTTGCAATAAACATTTTCCAAGTACTTTTAGTGCATAAAGCTATAAATAACCACATATAATATATTTTCAAGAATAAAACAATTAACAAAAAAATTTTAAACTTCGATTTGGCTTCAAATATCTCATAAATTCGATTTGAGTTTTCTTGTAATTGAGAAAGTGGACTTTTCACAGTTTACTATGAACACTTTATAACCCCTTTAAGTTGTCAATATTTACAATATATACAACTTATGTAATGAAAGGCCTAATATTTCTTTGTGTGTGGTACTTGGTGAAGCAAGGTACAACACAAATCACAACTGCACAAGGTTGACATGGACCTAGACTGTTACCTTTGTATTTGTTTCTTTTCTAAGATGCTGCACACAGTACAATAATGTGTTGGTTGTTTTTTATTTGTTGGCTAGGAAAATTTTGCGCCGTTAATAAGTCCTGAATCTGTAGAGGATGCTGATAGCCTGCAACGGAGATTTTTCTTGAAGTGTGGTTTATCTCTAAAAGCTGTTTTATTATCTGTAAATCTGACATCTTACTTTCCAGTGGCCTGGACATAATTTTTATGCATGGTTGTGAAAACATGCATAGCCCTCCTGCTGTCACATTTCAAGGCACATAAGTTTGTCAGTGCCTTTCATTTCTAGTTCTTTTTTCAATTTTGTTTTAAGGACAGGCATACCTATTATATTTTTCCTTGCAGTTTCACACAAGTTTGTGGAAAGGTAGAGCTAATAAAAGTTATGGAGCCGTGCGCCAACTATCAACAAATACTGTTTACTTTGTCAAGGTAGTCTTTCAACATTGATGTGAATCTTACACCTGATATATCTAAATTATATTAATAATTTATTTCAATTGGTGACATTGTGTAAGAAATAAAGTACAAAATACGACCAGGTTTAAATACACATAGTATAAAAAGTATGATCCCAAACTGAATACGACAACTTTATGCACTGTTTGAAAGCAAGCTGGTTCTTGAATAAAACTAAACTTAATATTTATATTTGGGGTGTGTTTGCATTTTATGGTGCCAGTAATTGGAAAAAAAACTGCTATCATCATTTTGAGTGGTCTGCGTTGTTATGACTGGTGACAACAATATATGCACAAAGCAGCTATGAATGAATAGATTATTCAAATGAAAAAAAACCTATTAAATGATCATTCAATATTTTTCATCATTTGATAATCGATAGTTAGGGACATGCAAAATTTGCATTTGAGATATAATAATTTTTACACAAATTCTACTATTTTCACACGAATAACATGAATTTAAGCTTTTTTTCTTAACAAACACAATTTATTTGTAATTTGGCAAATACCACTTCATGAAATATAATTTTCAACGTGGTTACACTGCTGATAGCACCATACAAGGACTGCCGTTTTACGAATAGTATATGTTTTTACATATTTTATAAGTATAAAATGGAATACAGTAAAAACGAGTGTTTTCAGGATATTTAAGCTCTTTTTTATATGAGGTTAGCATTAAAAATCACGATTTATACTTTTACACATTATGATATCTAAATTTTGATAGATTGATTCTTTGTCTACAGCCTTTAAAAGATTTCATGCTAGGTCCAAGCAATGCCATTTATATATACGAACCTTGCTACAGGCGGTCACGTTTGGCAAAATTATATCTTCTTAGTTTTTATTCCTTTCTCCATATATGATAGTAATTTAGTCTTCTATGACAACATATTTCAGTGTTGTTATTATTTTGTCTAAGCCTAAGTTTATAATCGATTATTTCGATATTGCTATTTGTAAGACTTGAAGGTAATGATATTATTGATATATTGAGTTTTATGTTACTAAGCGTGAAATGTTTTATGCTTATTTATATTTGATTTTTCTCTGAATATGTTAATACATAGTTAAATACACAATATAAATGAAAATTAAGAAAGTTTTATCCTGTTTTTTATTAACTAATACTAATTCGACCCGTATTTAAGTAAATAATAACACCGCTTTCAGCTTATAATATCACTTTTTGAGAAAAATAACCTCATCTTTTGCATGTCTATATCGATAGTTGAAATCATTTGAGTGGACATCACTCCTGTAAACAGACTGAATTACTAACATAAAATGGTGGCTAAAGTCATTCACTGAACGCGTCATGCCAAAAAAGGCTGGAAAAGCGAGACAAGTACCGAACATAGAGAACATGTATACAAGTGAAAACCACAGAAAACCAAACGCTGTAAAGTGGGACCCTACTTTTAATTTAGAATATGGGGTGAGTTAGCCTTACATGTCTGCTTGAAAAGTTAATTTGCTTTGATACTTTAGATAACAAAAAAAAAGTTATCGTTAGGTTCAATTTCCTCAAAGGGTAAACCCTAGGGCTCTGCAAGTACTCGTATTCTGAGCTCGTTGCTTAAGCTCAAGTTCGACAGTTTTTTAGGCTCATCATTTTTGAGCTTCCAATTGATGTACTTAGTAATCAATTTTTAAAACACAATAGAAAGCATAGTCTATTTAATTAAGATAATATCGGCATTCCCACTTATAAATTATTCAGTTGCTTAACAAATTTTTAAAAATTAATTCCAATTTTCCCATTAATAACGTAATAGAACTTTAAAACCACTGTAGACCAGTAAATTTATTCAATATTGTCGTTCATTTTGAATTATACTTGATTGAAGTTGTTTACTTGTGTTGCCATGACAAAGCAATGAAAATAAAAATATCTAAGAATATTACTAAATGATTGAATGATTCTTTTTTACTGCTTTTACCAGGTCCCTTTCTAAATTAATAATTTATGTTAAATTAAATATCAAGAATATATTATTATACTAAATGTTTTCAAACGTAAGATATTTAAAACTCGTATTAATTAATATGTTTAGCTACAAAACTAGCTCTAGTTAATTAACTATTTAGTTATATAATTATGTTGGTTAAACTGTTTAAAATCAATGTTGATCTTATTTTTTACATACATATTTTGCCAAACCTATTTATATTAAAAAAGCATTTACTCTTTCATATTGTTTGCTAGAAATATTATTTTAGTTATATTATTTTTAATTTTAAAGTCTCAGCATCAACTTTTATAGGCCTTAAAAGTTGAAATGAAGTAAATTTCTCAATAAAATAATGTCTAGCGAGAGCATGTATAACACGCATAAAGGAATGGAAATGGAACAGAAGATGTGATAATATACGATTACAATAAGGAATAAAAAATGCAATATGAAATACTTCAAATTTCTTTATTTATGATTCTTACGTTTTCTTATAGGGCAAATTATTAATTTTTCAAATGAAAAAGTAATATTACTGAAAATTCAAACAAATGTGCAACTGTGGAAGTTTGTAGAAGTGGGAAGCGTAAACGTTTAATAAGACATGAAGAGAGAAGTGTGTTTGTTCTTATCTAGGCCTAACCTAACTATCCTTTCAGGTTGGCTTCCTTCACTATCACTTACTTTACATCACTGTAAAGTGTTTCTACACTGTCTTGTTATACATTTCCAAGCCATCATGCTAGTATCTGTCTAATTAACTTTTTTTTTATAATCATTGTTGGTGTAATTTTAATGTCCCTAAAGACATGAGTGTGAAACCATTTTTAATTGAATGTTTTTATTTTTAAATTGTGTTTTATAAGTGTTATTTCTAATTTAAAAACCGATATTTCCATTGTTTAACTTTCTTTATTTCAAAAGTATTTACTCTTTATAAAAATGAATGTCATTCATATTTTAAGAACATGTGTTTTAATATACTTTAACATTTTAAATTATTAATATACTCAAACTCGGGGGCTTTCAGAAATACTCAACCCGAATGAAAAAATTCAAGCTTGCAGACCCCTAGCATACTCAAACGTGTAGTAATATGCAATGG
>CABEEJ010001667.1:14031-81103 GCA_901482245.1 Timema douglasi
GATGGAGAACCCCACTTCAAACATATTGAGAATCTATTTAGGATACAATCTTTGCTTGCAAGCACTGCCATTTTAACAATAGGTTGAATATAGCTCTCAAGAGCTGAGAAACGTAATTGATCTGTGACAAAAAAAAAACCCAACAATAAACAAACTGTAGCTATATAACTCGAGCACAGGAGTGAAAAGATTAAGCTGAAATAAACTACACTGACCTAGCATGTGCTGAATCTCAGGAACTGATGGTCTGATCTCAGAGGGCCTGCGGGGAACACTGGGGCTCCTACAGCGGGGTGGAGTGCGACAAGCTTCCACAAGCTCCTCACTGTCCACATGTCGTGGGACCAGTTCCCCCACCAACAATCGCTCTGTTGAGTCATCATCAATCCCTCGTCCAAGCCATCGGCCGCATGGGAACCTTAACATATATATCACACATTTATGTGTGATATGTTAAAACAAGGGATGTGGTTAGGTAAAATGAGTCATGCTAGACTTGGTTTTCCCAGGGAATATTATTTTTAGCACCGAGCCATACTACTTGTTCTGGCTATAAGCATATGTACCAATTATGTTAAATGTGTTAGGGGTGAAGAATGTTGAATTTAAATAAAGTGTACATGCATTTGCATGAAGGGAGAGTGATAAACCATTCAGCGAAAACCACCCTCAGTGTACTCGACCAGGATTCAAACCCTGATTTACCTTTAGCCATGCTGCCATAGTCCAGTTTGTGTTTTACTCTCTTCTGCTGAAGAAAGGGACTGATAAACCCCAAAAATGTTATAATTATGAGCTTTGTTGTGTTTTTAATTGTGAACTTTGAGGTATAAAGTTTTCTAATAAGAACATAGGCCTTGCCCTTCTATCCTCTTTTCAATGTCTAATTTAATAAAGCCATTTGGTACCATTTTTCCTAAGAATCACTAAGTGTCAAATAGAAAGCTCTCCTTTTGAGAGGGCCACTAGGAAGCCAGGACAGAACTTACTTGTATGTGTGTCCTGTAACTTCATTCTTCACCACTAGGTGCTCCAACATCCACTTTGGGGAGAGGCCAGAGTTGTCATGACCGATACGTAATGTTGTCAGAACACCCAGATTCTTGTGCTGTTAAAAGATTAATGTTGTTAGCACTGCACAGAATTGCTTTTAATATTGTTAGCACTTGTAGTGTGCACGACTTCTAAACTTCGACTTAGCTTGGAAAATAATATCAGCTTCAACTTAGTTCGGAAAAAAATTCTGGCTTTGACAATTACAAAGCCTTGCCAATAATTAGAATATTGACAGCTAGAACATTCCATTCATGTTCAATTATTATGATTCAGAGATGTTGTAAATTTATAATCACATTAAAATCTGAAGTTGGTGAATTGAATCTTGTGATATTAATTTGATTTAATTAATTAGAATAAAATATCACAAAAAAATGCACAATAAAAATATTTATAAGTGATTTTAGTGCATAAAGTTGCAAAATTAAGTCCAATTTTTTTTTCAAGCACTAAGCCATTAACAAAAAAGATTTGAGCTTTGATTTATCTTAGAGAATATTTCATATATTCAATTAAAGTTTGCTTTGAATTGAAAGAGTAGACTTTACACACCCCTAGTTAGTTTTATTACAAAAATAAATCGCAGAGCTAAATGTAATGTTGTTAGTACTGTCAAATAACTATATTAAGAGACATCCATTACCTCTTTGTCCATTGGCAGCAGTGTAAAGTGTGAACTGTGTTCTTTTCATTGTAAAGGTCATATTGTGTTCGTCCCCCTTTTATATGTTTCTATCCACCTTTCCTATACCTTCTTCCAAATATAATAGAACATAAAGAAAGATATGCTATTGAATTATATGTTTCTAAAATGATTTGAAATATGTAACTGAAAACTTGTAGTATTGCCAAATCGATGTAGCTTAGTGAGATTTGAAAAGATAACTAGCTTGCTGAAAATCAATAATTAAAATTTAACTTCAAGTCTAACTTTAAATAATAAATAAATATTGATTTAAAATATATAATGTATGAAATAATTGTATTTTGCTTTAATCCCCTACAACCACTTTCAATAACCCTCGACTCAGGCAATGGGAACGTGCACATCAATGGGTAACCAAATCCCTGTTTTAAATCTGAGATAAAAAAAACCCATTACAATTATTTCATACCATAAATATTTTAAATCAACTTTTTTATTTAGTTATTATTTCAAGTGTAGTCCCTGTTTGTATTAAAGTTAATGTTTAGTTATTAATTTTCAGCAAGCTATTAATCTTTTCAAATCAGATTAAGTTACATCAATTTGGCAACAATGCCAGTTTTCAGTTACATATCTCAAATCATTCTAGAGACATATAATTCAATAGCATATCTTTTTTTGTGTTTTGTGTGTTAAACATGTGTTTTACACATTTCTTTGGTAGAGGATTATTATCATTAATATGCTTTTAAATCAACAAAGTTGCCCATAATTCCCATTTAAATCAAAATAATTTGTTGAAGTATAGGTAAATTTATACTACAGTGAATAAAAATGTGGTGACATCTGTGGTGCGCAGGTGTGTGTGCAATGGAAGTGATAATGTTGTGTGTGCATTGGACTGAGGAAAGACAGTAGTACCATGATTGTTGCCGTGCACATATGCTTTCGTTGTCTCTTTTAAAGGTATAGTTTCTTGTTCGTAAGATGTATTAATGTTTATTTCTGATTATTAATAAACATATCAAACTGATAATTAGTTATTCTCAATTTGGTCTACAACCTATGAATGTACACTTTTTCATGTTATAATTCAACAGAATTAACAAAAATTCACATATGTATTATGTATTTTAAATTAATATGATGAACTATAATATGTTTTAGAAGTAATTTTAATGTGATAAGTAAAAGTTCATAAAAACGGGTCTTGCAAAATTTTGGTGTCTCTACTAAAGCACCCTTAATGTATTTTACTGGCTAGTTGATTTATAGATTAAGATTTTAGCTAGAACTAAGTTCTGGTTCTGAATAAGACAGATAATCGATCACTTTACCTCGTCAATCTGTGCCCTTTTTACCTTAACACATAAGAATCTGATGGATGTGACCTAACAGCTAGCTTGAATATATCAATGAGTAGTAACTGTCAACACAACTTACGTGAAACACAAACTCTAGGGCCCCCCTGGGGATAGGAACAGGGGATGTCTCCCCGAGAGTACCCGAAATAGCCACCCAGGAGTTGGCTGTGGTAGTTGCAGCACTGGCCTTGCGCGAGGGGAAGATCACCACTCGGTATGGCAACTCTGCAAGACAGATTATATACATTTCCTCAAGTCAAGAATACAACCTTTATCTTTGGAACCTATGGGAGGGATTCAATAGATTGATATAAAGTGATAAAGTATTCAAAATATACTCCAACTCTTCCTACCAATACAATATGTATCAGATGACTTTGACACTCTTCCCAGATTTAGTTAATTTACTTACAAACTAGGCTACTAGACCACCTATGACAATTATAAATATTATTATAACTTAGTATTTTGTACATTTCCATGCGACACACTCTAGAGCTGTCAAAAATGACAGATATATAACATGTCACTACTAACTTGACATGTCCGTTGACGATTATGACTCTGCTCACCCTAATTTGGCATGTCCCTAGAAGATTAGGAACCAGACATCACCTAATAATTAGTATATTATGTGCTGGAGCTTACTGGTGTTGGGGTATGTATTGGTGAAACAGAAGTAGTCTACAGCATTGAGGGTTAGGAGATGATATAGAAACTGCTCCTTTTCATCCTCACACCGTAGGAAGGCATAGCGCTTGTATTGGCTCCTGTAATACACACATGGCACTACATTAAGTCAGGGCACTGCAGTGATGTGTCGAGGATCGTAAGTGACAAACTTGGCTAGGTTTCTTCACAACCTTTAATTATATTTTAAGTCTTATCAAAGATTTCCTTCAAGAGTTATATTATAAATTATAATTTAACATTTTATTGGTATTGGTTTTTAAATGAGTTTTAAGAGAAAATATATTTGCCAATTCCCACAAAACACAGCAGTAAAGGAAACTGCCTTGCAAATTCAGTTAATTCAGAAACAACCATGTAATGTACCTGAGTAAGGCAGAGTCAGCCAGAAGTGTGCGCAAATGTCTGGACAGAAGCTTCTTTTCCAGTGACAGGCGCACCCAAGCCCGCGCATATCCAATGTGTGTCTTGATGTCTGACATGGCCTGAACGTTCCTGCACACAAACATATTGTTAGACAATACAACATGGCATACATTCGTGACAACTACAATAAGGCACAGCGTATATTATTACATCCTACATACAAACACATTCATTTTCACTACAATATGGCACAGTGTACATTCTTGTATACTGACACATGGCATGACATACAGTACTATATACCAGGGGTGCAAAATATGTACAAACGCGAGAACAAGGTTTGGAGGAAATTAAATCAGTACTGGGGAAACTTGGAGCAGGGAAAAGTCCAACAATTTTGTTGACGCTTTTAATACATTCTGGTTTTGATATAGTAGTTTCATTTGAATGAAAAACTAAGGTCGATGACACTCAACACCCACACTATCAGTATGTGCCATAGTGAGGCAGTGTCTGTGTAAGCATAAAGAGTTGCGGTGTATAGGGTCTAATATAATGTGTCAGTTATAAATAAGAAGTCAGAGGTTGAAATAAGGGGCAAAGGAAAATCTAATAGCTCAACCTGGCTAATGGTGTAATTGAGTGATGAGTCATTAGTCACCTAACCTACCACGGGTGTTTGGTAGCTATTGCGGGCAGGCGGTGGAGGGGATGGGATGGTGAGCGATGTTTTTGTTTTAGTTCGAATTTAGTTATCTGTTATATCACGGCCTAATTACATGATGATGTGTGCAAAGTTTATTTAAACTTGTGACACGTGTATTGTAATAATTGTGTAGCTATGAAATTGTTGTTTTTAGTGAACCTATTAAGTTTTGTAAATTGTACAATAGATGTTTATAAAAAAAAGTAAAATGTAAATTGTGTGATCAGAGAAAACTCTTAGTCGTAAATAGCGATAGTATTTCCCCTAGTGTGGTTGATAGTCATAGACCTTGCAGTAGTGGAGAGTCTACAAAAAAAATGAAAATTCCATGAAAATCAACAATTAAACCAAGGCCTCCCAGAATTACAGTACACTCAAGTGCCTCTTACTCTCAAGATGTAAAATTAAATGTTGGTAAAGATAAGCACACTGGTATCAATGAACGATTAATAACAATATGTAATGCACACAAGGTAATGGGAAGGTTGCCATTTCTGGGAGGCAACAAATTTTTTTATAAAGTAGGTACTATAAAAATAACTATGACTAAAAATCTATTCGAATTTGAATTTTCCTAATTATTTAGTAGGCAATAATCCTTATTCCCTTCAGCCTCTATCAAATATTAAATGTTTTATTTATAGTGCTATGGTTTTCGAGGAAATCTTTTAAGAAAATAATTTGTTCTGGGGAAATATTGGAGCTCTGAACATCTTCTGCACCCCTGCTGTATACTAACACATTTATGTCAGCAATAACATAACACGGCACATATTCCTACATTCAAACACATTCATTTCGACGAGAATACAACATGGCAACTACACCCTAATTTTTTTTACAAATAGATATATTGACAGCTAGAAAAAGTTACTAGATTAACTTTCATGTATTCATATGTCAAGTCATTTTGAAGCTGTCATTTGTGATATATATATATATATATATCACAAATGACAGCAATACCAATACCAATACCAATCAAATTATATTTATTATATAATATAATATTATCAATGTTGACCACAAAAAATGTGTTTGTGATTTTTAAAAGGTGATCCAAATGTCCACTTGTAAAATAATTTAGCTATACATTCCTCACTATTTCATTTTAAGTATATAATTTAGCTTTATCATAGTTCTCAGTTACTTCATGTCAAAGTCTTAAGGTGAGAGACATGCACAGTTACCTCATGTCGAAGGTGAGAGAGACAGGCAGTTGTCTCAACAGTGGCTGGTCACAGCTTCCGAGGCTTTTCCGCTCCAAGGGTGACTTTCTGTCTGGAGTCTTATGACGATCCCTGCCCCGAACAGTGGAGGGGGTCATGTCCGTCTCCAGTGCCATGGATGACAAGTCTACATCACACAGAGAATACAACCGGTTTTATTGTTCACATGCTATCCATCTATCTTCTATATTAATGAAGAGTTTGTGTAACTGTGTGTCTGTCACGAGCGTTGATCAATTGCATGCAAAGGTCTGAAATTTAAAAAATAGTATCCCCTGTGCACAAACACATAGGCCTCAAGGCCAGAATTTTAAAATTTGGATTAGTTTTTGTTAATTAATTCAAAACTGGGCCAAATGAAATAAAATGAAGAGTTTTTTTTCTGCCTGTTTACAGCAAATAAAATAGTTACCAGGAGTTACCACGCAATCCATCAAGTGGCCATCATAGGCAATGGCAGGTATTTTTACTAGTAGTTAATAGAAGAGATGAAGTGTAATAACCAAATGGGTAGTAGCCCACAGTGATAAAAAATATATTTAAAAAGTATATATACATCTTAGAAATGAGTCAAATACTAATTTTGTCAAATCTGAATCTTTTTATTGAGTCTTAAAAATTATACAATTTTAATAAAAATGAAAATGAAAATCAGAAAAGAAACAAACTATTTGATAATATTTGTGACACTTAATATTGAGTTGGAACGTTTAATACAAGATTAAAATTAAAGACAATACTTTTTAAAGTGAATTAACAAGTTTTATAAAAAAAAATATTTTTAACTAAAGGGAATAAAATGTGATATATTAATTACCCATGTCCATAAAAATGATCCATAACAAGTAAATAAACACTTCATTTTAGGTCGAGTCTTCTAAGAGGATTTTTTCTTTCTTTCAAATTTGCATGTTAAATTTGTTTTAGAGCTCTAATACTGCTTATTGGTGGTTCAGACCCAATTATAATTTTAGTATGAACTTAACAACCAAACCCCAGACAAGTGATTTAACACTTAGCTGAATGAATGAATGAATGAATGAATGTTATAATGAATGGATTATAATTATAAGAAAGAATGTTAAGATTTAGTTACTTTTAGTATTTTCTATTATATTGATATTTTCTCCTCTAGTCATAATTTTTTCCAAGATTCAGATTTGAATTTGAAATTCAGAATTCAACAGTAAATGGAAAATTTGTATTCATAAAATAGTGAATTCTACCCAACTTTAATATCTACTTAACATTAACCAATTGCCTGACTTGCTCACGACTGATGTGGGCAGGCTTTTATAATGTTACTTGCCCAGCGAATGGGCCCAATTATAGTGATGTCGGTTTTTATACTGATGATGCGGATGTGGACCCGTATATGCCTTACAGTGAGGAGTAATTATAACGATTTATGATGATGACAACGACCATGCGGGCATGCCTTACTGCGCACTTGTTATTACAAGGCTATGATGATCTGATTGTAAATGTGTCTCACTGTAAGATTACTGATTGGTTTATATTTGAAATTAGTTGAGATTTAACATTAAAACATGACATTAAAATGACACAGTTTTTGTTCATTTACAAACTGACGCTGAGAGCCAGAGCTAGTGCAGTTCCAAAATTATGTTTTCTGTCCAGATTATTATTTTTCTGTGTGGATTTATATGCACAAGCTGCTTATATATGACCTACCCCTTGCTTCATGGATCCCTTGTTGCCAGTGTTAAAACTAAATAATAGGATAACTCCTGGCAACCTGATGATGTGAATGCTAGCTTCCCATTGGGTAAAGGGAGCCAACTCATCCATTATCTGATTTTCAAATACATCGGAGGGAGTCTTTTAAAGATAGAAAGTTTTAAAACGTAGTGTATTGAAGTTACATCTGAAAATGTGTGATTCTCCATGGATGAAGTATTAAAGAAAAACACATTTCATTCATGACTTTTTTAATATATGAGAAGAGTCCAAAACAGTATCATTACACTTTTTTTTTTAAATATTGACCATACTGTGTCTAGCTCGGGTTATGTAATTTTTGACACTCCAGTCTCGATTTGACATGTTTTTCTAACTTAATCTTCATAGAAGTTATATTTTACTCAATAGGCGTATCTAGCATAATACTCACTGCTGACATTAGGTGTAGTTTATTGTAACTAAGTGTAAAAATTATTTTTTACCTAATTGATGTTTCTTGAAAGTATATTAAAAAAAACCTGACAGTTTCAGTAAAGTAAAAGAATTTATAACCCAACAGGAAAGTGGTTAATGAAGATAGATAGATTATATTAATCTCAGATATGGACAAAAACTATTTCACTTGTTTATCGAAGAATAGGGAAAACTTACATAAGGTTAATATGTAATTATTAAACAAACACAGTGGATGCAACCTTAAGTAAGTTTGGTCAATACATGATACCATAATTCAACCTTTCCTTCATTTCAAATAATATTATTTGGGTAAAAAAAGTCGCCTTCTACCTCGTGCATGCACTTTATATAGCAAATTTGTCATTAAGCTTTCCTATCAAATTCAATTACATCCACAGCTATTAGTTTGTTGGATCTACTTACTACAGTCACCCCGAATTTATATCCTTTACTGAGAATAAAACTGGAGACACTTAGGAATAGGTTCAATAGTGTCAAGGCCACAGCAAAGGATGACTGCCAAATTGCTCTAATATCCCAAACAGGAACAAAGAAATATTATATACATGCGGTTGAAAAAGGACTAATATAGTGGTCCAGGTACAATACACATATAGATAGTGTGATTTTGTTAAGAGGAACAGTAGAAGTTAGTTTTTAAAGTTTCTATAACAATGTTAATATATTCATACATCAAGTCATGATATCTGCAGTGGTCATTTTTAATAAATATTATCAATACCTATAAAATAACACAAATAGTATAAAGAAATATTATCAATGTTGACTGCAAGGAAATATGTTTGAATTTTCTCTACTGTTCTTCCAACTCAAATCAGGGTATAGCTTCTGATTGAACGGTCGCAAACTATATTATTAATATAGTTGGCAAAGTAGATAAGAAGCCCTTAATTAACTAATCATATCAATATTTAAGTGTAATTTAAAATATATAGTACACTAATAAGAAATTAAAATAATTTGGTAAATCTAGCTTTGGAAAAATTACAATTTAAATACAGGAGATAACCAAAGTATAATAAACACAGGAAAAAATAAGAGTAAATTAAATACAGGATGTAGCTAAAGTATTATATATTACCGTTCAAATAACTTCTAGCTCTTATGCACACACAAATAACTATACAAATTATAATTGGAAACAAAATTAAGTACAAAATAATCTCCGCACAAAGTTTAAAACACTCAAACCTTGAATGAAGGATAAATATCTCACAAACAGTCTCAAAGTGTTTTCAGGAGCAAATTAAAAGTTTTCGGAAAACTTATACCTTCCGCCAAATAACAGTTTACCAAGATAAAGGTTTCGGGTTCGATGGAATTGGAGTCTATCCCTCCCACAGAGATATATTAACTATCACAAAACTGTGTGTTATGTTTGTTGAATAAGTTAGTTTGTAAGTTATGTGTTGACATAATCATTTGGTTCATAAAGTCGAGGTTAAATATCCCTATTAATAAATAAATGTAATAAGATGGAGGGAACCGATGCAGACACCAAGAAATCAAAGTTGGTCTATTATCTATATATTATTGGTTTTAGTCTGTGAATAAATGTGAACTCCTATAAACACTTTTCAATACAAATAGTTTGCTATGAATAACTATTCAAGGAAGATTTATTTCCCTCTTCGAGGTACCTAATACAATATCCCCCTCTTTTCCATATTTTCGTCTATGCATAATACTACAAGAACAATCTGAAATTGTGGATCAAATACATGAAAATTATTAGTTTTATAGTAATCAACTCCCATTACAGAAAAGGGAATAATTTGTTTCTAGATTTTCTTCCCAACAAACCTTGTACCTTGATCTATTGTGTTAATATATGACACAAGGCTTTGTATACTCTAATTAATGGTATTAAAGTCCAACATATTTATTTTTTTATTAATTTTTTGAAACATAATTTCATAGTTGGACATCTGTTAAGGATAGTTAAGCATGAAGTGAAGTGTGTCACATTATTTGTATGATGGTTAATACACAATAAAACAATACAATGAAAATTAATTCTCACTGAGCGACTAATTGTCACTGAATGTCATTGCACATCAAAATTTCTCTGGTTTAGCCAAATAACACCTTGTAGCTATGACATGAGTCCTATCTGACACTGGTAAATATTACTAGATCAAAAATAGTTAAACTACTGCAAAATTTCATTCACAAGTTAGAATGTAGAAAAGTGATCAAGAAAAAACATGTGGTAAGTCAGTGAATCTACTTGAAAATTGCACAGTGTGTGTCTGTGTTGCCAGAAAGATGTAAACTACAGTTATTGTATTAGAACATACGTACACTATAGTGAGTGTGTCTGCACTTATGTAAACTACAGTGAGTGAGTCAGTATCTATATAAGCTACAGTGAATGTGTCTGTACATAAAACTATAGTGAGAATGTCTGAGCTATCAGCAAGATATTTGTACGTACATTAACTTGTCCAACGATCCTCTCCTACGCCCCAAAAGAGTTATTTGAAAGCCAAGTCAAGCCAGTGAAACGACTACAATGGAACGCTAGAATAACATGCAGCAAAGTGTCACTTTCACCTTAAACTTACCAAAGTTAGCACCAAGATAGGAAGCGATTTCGAATATATTCCTCGACTTTAAGAAGAAGATCAGGTCTGGGAGACCAAACTTTGAGGAAGGCGGGGACACTGACGGAACACAACACAAACCAACTCAACAAAAACACGAGCTCCAAATAATAGGAAGGGTCCAAATAAACCAACTCAAAAGAATAATGGCCTTTAAAAACTAATGAAATTGTTATAGCATAAAGTAATAAATAAATAAAGCATATTTGTGAGCTTATTTTGACAGAAAAACAAGACACTGTTCACGCGAAAACTATCAAATGAATTGAAATATAACAACAGTCTTTGGTAACTAAGCTAACACAACAAGCACACATGCGAGACATCATGTGAGAATGGAGCGTGCGGTGCAATGTGATCAGCATCATTCCCAGGACAAGTCAAGACTAGCCATCTTGCCGGGGACTTGAACCCGAGTTATATAGCTAGTGACTTGTTGCCCCAAGAATGAGCCGACTTCACCAGAAAACATGACCTACAGTCGAGTCTCTTGCGGAGGACACACCAGGCCAGCGCTAGGGACAAACAACATCAAGTTAACGTAATCAACATGGCTGCATCCTTCCCAATTCACTGTCACAATTAGAAATGGAACACTTGAATCCTCCATTGCTTGGATTCACAGATTCAAGATACAAATCTATGTAATTAATATAATTACTGTAGAACTAGTATGTGTATAGGCTATTAAATTTTGTAAGGTTTATTTATTGTAGGTCAGCACCTTTCTTTCCTTGGAATCAAAATACATTTTTTAATGCAATACACAATTTTCTATTTTGTCTGTTTTTAACTAATAGTTTGAGGACCAGTATTTATACTAAAATAAAAAACTTTTTGAAAACTACCTAAAGGTTGTATCAATCACTATTTCCCCCATTTTCAGGGGAACAACCTACAGTTTGGGAATGTTGATGTAATAAATATGACAAATCAACATTTAAATCCATATTCAGTGTCAATGTATGAATAATTTGAGTCATCAAGCATCAATATTCTTTATTTGGGATGCTAATTTCCAAGACAATATAATGTTTCATTTTCTGTTATTTAATTTCCACCAAAATTATATAATTTGAAAAATGACAAGCTTATAATAAAAAAAAAAGAGGATTCAGCCCATATCTAATCACAACAGTGAACACAATGTTATTCTGAGCTACTCATATAATTTACAATATGAGCTGTGAACAACTTGTTGTCAATACACAGTAATCATATAACCCAAACAGGTAGTATGCTGCGGTGATAAACTAAACCCCACTGAAAACAAGGCAACATACACACAACACAAGGTTTTTAGAGGTTGGATTAGTTTTAAGGTTGATATATATATTAGAAAATAGCATGGCTATTCAATCCACCATGATATGCAAATTTGTGTGTCAGTGTACTATTGGCAGCATAAAGCCCTCTCAAATTGAAGGTGGCTATTTCATCTGAAAGCTCATGTGATCTTAAATTATCACTCATATATAATTGACAATTTACACACATCCATCACAGACTATGCCTTAAAATATGAGATAAGAAGGACCCTGGGCATGAGATGACTCCTGGATGGCTCAGTGATTAAAGTATTGGCATACGAAGTCAAAGGTGCCAAATTTGATTACTGTGTTTCAGTGACATTTTTCAATTTAAAATGTGTTTGTATATTTTTATAAATACATATAAATAAACACACATTAAATAAATATATAAACACACTTTAAATATATATAGGTAGAATGAGTAGTAATTCGCGGATATGAACAGTACCAAATGATTAGGTGGGTAAATTTAAGTCGAAAACACTCCTTGCATACCATTTGAGTAAAATTATTTTAAACTTAAAGAGGGGTGATGTAGCAACACTGTGCCTTGAATTTCATAGTCACCAGTAATGAGACATGGACATAAATGTGAGGAGAGTATTGTGTAAGCAACAATGAACTACACACACATAGAATAGTGGGATACGGCAAAGGCCATCTAGGTGCATTTGACAGTTGAGCAGGACCTGATGTGCGGCTGTACTCTGTCTCCCTGGAATACATCCTGGTATGAATGTGTTTCCCCCCTTGGAACAGAGGTGTTGGGAGATAGGTCAAATGGGGCCCGTTCCACAAGTGGGCGCAGGGTGGTCAGGCAACGTACAAACAGCAGGTGTTAAAGATGCTGTAATAACTGACTTCCAACGACAGCCAGTGTGCAGCTCCTGAGACGTAGCACAAGCTATGTACATGTCAAAGGGGTTAATTCTGAAAGTGTTTCGTGATGAGGGTTACCACCCATACAGTATGGATCAATGCAGCATCTGCTCCCAGCTATATCACCTTAATGCGTACAGTTTTGCCAGTGGCTACAACAGCATGCTGCGGATACGAACTTCATTGGGAACATTCTGTGATCTGATGAAGCCTGTTTCACACGAGAGAGGATGAATAACGCCCATAACAATGCCTGTGGGCCAGTGCTAGCCCGCAGACCACTCACGTTTATGAGGATCAGCATCGATTCAGCGTTAATGTATGGGCCAGCAATGTTGGGAATGTGATTGTGGGCCCCAATTTGCTACTAGAGAATTTAGACTCCCACAGGTACCGTCTGTTCCTTGATAAGGTTTTATCTGGGATGCTGTAGGACATACCATTACTTGTACGACAGAAGATGTGATAACAATGCCTGTGCACACTAGCGCGGAAATAATTAAGTCTAACCCAACCAATGGATCGAGAGTGGGGGCCGATGGAATGGCCACCGTCACCAGATCTTACATCACTCGATATTTTCTTGTGGGGTCACCTCAAAGCACTGGTGTATCCACCTGATGACCCACCACAGTCACCCGAGAAGATTGTAGGATGAATCCATGAGGCTATAATAACATTTGATATTGACATGCTTTGCTGTGTGCACACAGAATCCATATGCAGTTTGGAGCAATCCATAGCCATGTGAAGATCAACCGTCAAACACAACTAATGTTAACTAACAGCCATGTGTGGATCAACCGTCAAACACCTAATGTGAACATATACATTTAATGTAAGTTTCAGACACAGCATTACCACATCACCCCTCTCTAGCTTTAATGTGTAATTTTTTTCAAAGGGTATGGGAATAATAGATTTTTTGGAAAGAGTGTTTTCGACTTACATTTACTCAATCATATGGTATTGTCTATATCCACAAATTGCTACTCGCTGTGTGTGTGTGTGTGTGTGTGTGTATATATATATGAAAGTTAAATATGGAAGGAACAGTAAAGAGGAAAAAAATCAAATTAAGGAGGAACGGACACAATATGGAATTTATATTAAATAGGGACCGATAGTACACTGTACACAGCTTGCACTGCTAACAATGAACAGAGGAACACAGTTCACACTTTGCAATGTTGCCAATGGACAAAGCGGCACACAGTCATTCACATTTTACAGCACTGCCATTATTTAAGCAAAGCAATAATGGCTTCCCCTCAAAGAAAATTTAACTTTAATGACAAACTCTCAACCTAGGTTTCATTTTATTGGAATTCATGAGGGATTGTGTTGTCCACAGTGAAACTTTCTTAAAGAGGAAACCCAACAAACAAAAAGTAAGGGGAATTGTTTAAGAATGATAGGACAAATAGATAGGAACATGTAAAAGAAACAATTAACATAAAAGACAAAAATGAGAGATGAACAAAAGTGTAAATGTTGATCTTATAATTATTTGACAATTTGTGTTATTTTCTTTCTCAGTCATGAAATTACAACACGAGATATTTCATTTATTTTTAGCACCGTTTGGGTTATATGCTTATGTAATAATTACACTAATGTGTTAAGGATTGTGAAGGTTGAATTTAGAGGAAGAGTACCTACATTTGCATGGAGGGAAAGTGGTAAACCATTTAGGAACAACCACCCTCAGTAAACATGACCGGCATTGAACTCCGATCCCTCTGTCTTTGGCAATCCCATCTATTGTGAGAGTGACGCCTTAAACCATACAGCCACCAAAGCGAGTGATACTTTATTTATTGCAGCAAGTAAATAGTGTGTGTTGTTTTAGCCTCAAGATGAAAAACAGGCTCAACCAATGTAGAGACATTTAACAAAAACTAATTGTGTTTCACAAAATATTACAATTTCACTGTATCAGGAGCTTATGAAAATTTAACAATATTACTTTCATATTTTAGTATAAGGTAGGATTGTTTACTTTATTTTTTAATTGACACTCTCTACTCTTCTTGCCCAATGAGAGGCATTTTTATTACCTATTTCCAACGTCACATATTTATGAGTGAAAGTTCAATCTGGGCCCACATGAAGCAACATGGTGGGGTTTATAAAAGTGTGTATAGAGTAGGCGAGCCGAACCTGTAATGTAACATGATCGCTTTTCACATCAAGCATACAAGTGTAACGAGCACTCCGCAAGCATCCTCTGAATCGTCGGCGAGCCTAACACGCCACGGGTAAACAAAATAGTCATCCCAGTTCAGTTCACTATTTCCAAAGATGTACTACAGTACATCTATGATATGTCTGATAACAAAGAAGTTGTAACTTTAATTCTGTGCAGTGGTGCTTTGATAATTATGTCCAATCTAATTTAAAAAACAACGAAAGCCTTGACAAGGGTGGCATATTGAATCATATAAGAAAACAGACTAATTTGTAACTACTGATAGATTTAAAGTTTCAGCCCATTAGTGAACAGTACAAAAACTTTACATTGACATCTCTCACATACTTTGAGAATTTTCTGAATGAATTGAGACCAAAAATCTTCATAAAAAAACATTTTAAACATTCAACCTCCTATAGCTGATAAAAAAATTTGTTAGGAGATTTGAAATCAGAGCAAAAATTTATATAAGAATCATCTTTTAATTTCAACTTAACAAAAAGAAGTTCAAATTTATTGTTCATCTTTGTTTCGTCTGTTAGAGTGGAACTTTCCTTCCATGTATCTTCCTTCATGTTCTTTTTAAAATAATTTATCTCCTTGGGATCCCATAAAACTCTCTAATTTATATAAAATTCTATCAACCAGAAAACAGATTCCTCTGACCAATTCTCCATGCTCGTGAACATGCTTTATAGCTAATGAACATCATCCCAACTAGAATGGTGAATCCATTTGTATTTGTTGTAAAAACTGACAGCCAGCAAATCAGCACAAACCACTCGTGAGCTGATCATAGTGTGCTTGCAGGACCATTCCAATCACACGAATACGTTATATTACAGGCTCAGCTTGCCTAATATACACACACATTTAGGGGTTAATTTAATCTTGTTTTATTTGGTTTGTTTTCGTTATTGTTTTGTATACTTGTGTGGTCCTTGCCTTTCCGATGGGAGTCTCAAGAGAGCTGGTCCACAAATATATATTTATATAGATAGTCCTAGATTCCCAAAGTGAGTCACATATTCAAATTCAAACACATATTTTACTTCTTACTTACCAATCACCTTTGGCTGAGGCAAAAATTTTTTCTGGACTTGAAATATTTATTTGTTATATGAATATAAAGAACAAAATCATAATAGTTCAATTGGTACTATTTTTTTCTGATAATTTCAGGCAAATAATGTCATCTGCTACTAAGCAAGAATGTGTATGGTTTGGATATCATTAATTATCATTAAAATCAACATAATTGACACAATATTTACATATAAAAGGCCTCGTAATCAATTTCACAAGGATTTTCAATTCAGTTTATTTCACATATAGCATAATATATTTAAAAAAATGCTACAATGAACTTTAAAAATACTTTGATATTACTTTTAATATGCCAAGTAAAAGTTGATATAAACATATTTTGGAATATATCGGTGTCCCTAAGAATGATTTATTTACCTATAATGTGGACCTGAAACCTACAAGATGTACAAAGAGAGGGATTTTGTCAATTATAAATCAAATATTTGACCCACTAATGCCACTGGTGCATTTGCTTTTGTAAGAACAGTTGACTCCTAACTGTATTGTGGTATAGTTTTTATGTGCTAAGTCAAAGGTTGCACCGTGAAAACCAGTTTATTTGCCAATGCTAAAGTTTTGTGCTTCTTTAATCCTAGTCAGATTAATTAATACAAACAGATCAAAATATATTCAACATTTATGCTTTAGTCTGATTCTACAATGACCTGTTCAATGGATTCAATCATTCGTTACCTTGTACATGGAAGACATTCATTCATAAGTCAATGTGTGTTGCACTAATTCAATTTGGTTTCCCATCCTTGGAGAAAATACCCCCACAGATCATGCATCTCATGGTCTAAGTCCATCGGAACTGTTCAACTTCAACTATGGTGAGAAAGACACTCCTGGATCAAACTAGACAATTCATTCTGGCCTTTACAAACTTTGAACCAAGAAACTTTTCCAAATGTAATTAAGCATGAGCCTTAAAAATTGCCTCTTGGAGCAATTAAAGCAGTTTTTTTAGGTCACGTTAGTATTGTTCGGGTCGCTTTTATTGGTTTCTAAACTAATATGGTAAGGCTTGTAAAAACTTTGACGTCATTAAATGTACCTAATATAAATGATAAAATACTATGAAAACATCATAAAAACATAATATATGGGTGTAAGGGTGGATGAATAGCTTTTTTTTATTGAATCATTTAACAAAATTTTGAACATATATTGAATAATGCAAGTGGAATAGTTAATTTTAATACATGTTTGATGTACATTATTTTTATTAGTTAATTTCTCTTAAAGATTGAATTTAATATTTACGTATTGTAAGAGTGCAACTTTTTTTTCACCCTTCTTAAATGTTGTCTAGATTTGAAACTCCTTAAATGTTCCCTGTAAATAACACTCCTTAAGGGTTCTTTAGTTTAAACCTCCTGTAATATCTACTTGCTATTTGGTTTGTTAACAATAGACAGATTATTAATTTTTCTCACAAATAGTTGACCTTGGCAAGCTACTTTCTCACTTTCGTTCCCCCTCATTTACACACCTCAAAATAATGTAGAGTAGATTATATCTCTGTCCTTTTCTAAATCTTTCAAGCTCTCTTGGTTGCTAAACTTAGTAAATAACTGTTGATTGACAGAGAACAATGAATCATGCACTATCCAACTATATCTCACCACCGCAAGCGTTAAAATAACCTCCGCCCTTCCCGAAGATTGTCTACAATAGAACAGTGAACAGTGATGAGCCAGTGGTAGTTGCTGGAACTATAAATGCGTTTTTTCCCTCCCAAAACTTTATGGCAAAAGGCCAATCCCACCTGACTTTTGGGAATGGATAGATTCCCAACATTTTTCCAAACGTTCAGAATATCATCCACCCCTAAATTAAAGCAATGGTGTTTATTGATGACTTGATTCTATGGGGGGAGAATGAAGAGGAAGTACAGGAACAGATACAGGAATAAAATGAAATGGCGTGGAATGAAATTTAGCAAGGTGAAGTGTGAAATTACGGCAATGACAAGGAAGAGGATAAGGCCTAGTAAAGCTATAAAGTTGTATGGAGTAGAAATGAGAAAGGTACTGAGTGTAAAGTGTGATTGAGGTGAAGGATTGGAGTAGAGAGGATCTAATCAGAGGTCAGCTGGGGGAGTTGTCCTATAGGTGTGTAACAAACTAGGTATGGAAAAGAGAAGTAACCTTGATATGTAAGGAAGCACTGTTTAAGTCCAACTTTGTACCAACAGTCTCATATGCAGCAGAAACATGAACAATGAATGTAATAGAAACTAGGAAAGTGGAGGCCATGAGAATAAAGTTTGTGAGGATCATGCTAGCTGTCACAAGGAGAAACAGGATTAGGAATGAAGTTATCTGGGAAAGAATGTGGGTACAGGAGAAACAGGATTGGGAATGAAATTATCCGGGAAAGAGTGGGGGTACAGGGAGTATATGAGATTGTAGAGGAATTAAGGCTGAGGTGGTATGGGCATTTAATGAGGATATATATAAATAAGAAGAGAACACCAAAGCGAATTATTGTGATGAGGTCTGTAGAAAATAAATTTTTTAACAACACTTAGCACAAACTTTTCTATTAGAAAAGTGGAGTCAGTTTAAATTAAACTAATGATTTTTATTAGAGATGGGTCGAATCCACTATTTCTCGAATCCGAATCTACATTTTATTTTCGAATCTCGAATCCCGAATCCGAATCCTAGCAAATCGTTTTAAATTTTAATTATTTACAAATAGACCTACATTACACAATATAGGTCTAAACTGTGAATTGAGATTTATTTCAATTGTGCTTTCAATTTTAATCAACCCCAACCACCCCTCTCAAAATACAGGTTAAAATCCAGCCAAATTAAACAATCTAGACTCTTATTAATGTTTAAAAATCAAATAAATTAAAATTTGAGTGTCTTTTAGTTATTTTTAAAAGTGTTGTTAGAATGGGTTAAGTTTATAAAAAACGTGAAATAAACATATTAGGCCTATTTATCCTTTGATCAACTTTAATCATCATTAAAGGATATTTTATTGTATTAAGATAGCAAAAATAAAAATACAAATGGATATTTTTAATAAAGATTAAAACATGTTTAACAACTAAACATACTTTGGAAATAGTTAACTCAATAATACCTAAGTTGTTTTATTATCTTCTTATACATCCATTATCTATTTTCGCGTAGAAAACAAATATATTCGATTTCTGAGAATACATTCTATTTAAAGCACGAACATATTTTCGACTACAATATGTTCATTCCCATGTTATAAGGCAGGACTACGTTTGAATATTTCTACAATTACTTCAATAATATTTAAAAAAATATTAAACTCTAAATTAAAATCAATTTAAAAACAAATAATGGATTAGCAAGTCGTTATTTGATCCTTAAAACTCGAGAGCGCTTACTAGGTGATCAGGTTACCTGAATCGATTTTAAACAAACAATCGATATACGATACGATACGATACTATGCCATTAGAGATAAATAAACAATTGTATCACTGTCTGAATGTTGACAGTATTTATTTTTCATGAAACCCAACAAAATATCTAACTTAAGGATCGTATGCAATAAATTGGGGCTCTTTACATAGTTGTAGATAATTAAAACCAGTTGGGTAGTAAGAATTAACAGTATCTTTATTTTAATCATCACTCGGGCGAGTAAACATAATATATCATGGCGGCTGACTTAATATCGTGTGTAATGTGTTCTTATTTCTAATTTTTAAAAAGCCGTAATTTGTTTTATTTATTTCGAGTTTATTTGTAATTCTAGTTTTAATTTTCAGTTTTTGAAGAGTTTTAATGTGGTCATTAAATATTTACAAGATTGTTCGTGGGGTGAAAGTTTTAGAAGTGGGCATGTGCCGAAACGGTCGAGTCCAAGTTTCCCATACAGGAGGGAGGGTAGGGTACTAGGCACGTAAGATTTTCCACACCTAACGATTATTTTTATTTTTTAAAGAATATTTTATTAATGTTTATCTCTTTTCTCCGACAAAATAAATATTACGGATTAAGTTGTGTTTTTCAAGTAGGCCTAACTAAGTAATTTTTGAATTCAAGATATTATGCTTTGTTTATGAGGTGAAAGATTCGATCATCGAATCCAGTAAAACACCGAATCCTCGAATCTCGAATACTTGCCAGGATTCGGTGGATTCGAGGATTCGAAGATTCGAGTGGCCCATCTCTAATTTTTATATATATGGCAGTGTTTGTGAAAAGTGAATTATATTTTCACTAACTTTAAAGTTAAAATCCAAACTTAACATAAGGAGGTCCTTGAACAAAAATCAAGTAGTAGTAGTCATCATCGTAAGGTTTGTTGTAGTTGTCATTATTATTGTTGTTATTATTATCTTTGTAGTATTTAAAATAAAATAAACCAAATGATCAGCAAAATTGTTTATCAGCCCAGTCCTAAGTAAAAGTACACATAATGCACATTAAATAAAAGGTACAATTAAGGACAAATTTAAGAGCATGATTACTATTTAAAGAGTTTATTATTAGCACTAAGATGACAAGTGGTGATTTTAGCACCAAGTACCGTGTCTCTCAGGGAGAAAGAAGAGGGTGTTGACCAGCATATAGAATATACATTACTCACCAGGGGTCAGGAAGCTGGGGTCAATGGGTTTGGAGGTGTCATTACACTCCTCTAGCTCCTGGAAGTTGGTGAGATGAGACCAGAGTGCAGACTTGCCCTGGAACAAAAACCCTCATTAGCCCAGCTTGGACATGATCCTGATGTACAATGTAGATCTTCAGTTCCTAGTTGGCTAGTATTTCAACAATAGTCAGATGGAAGTACCTGTTTGTTCTGTAGCCCATGGGACCAAACTCGCTCCAGAAGGTCACACAAACTGGCTATAAGTGTGTTCTCCTCAACACCGACGATGGAGATCTCCCCTCCATGACCAAGTTCAACTGCTTCAGTTCCCATCTTCTCCACCAACATGCGCTTAGTCTTGCTCTTCACATCCTGAAACATATTATGTGAGGTTGTATCATCATGTGTGGGAGGTGGTTGGAGACTAATGATGGGACCCTCGAATCTTTAAGGATATTCGAGATTCAAGAAAATTTCAGATTCAAGGCTCAAATCTTAAACAATTTTTCAAGTGAAATTTGTTTTAGAGCTCTAATACTGCTTATTGGAGGTTTAGAACCATATATAATTATATGATGAATTATACAACCAGGCCTCAGACAAGTCATTTAACACTATGAATGAATGAATGTTATAAATCTTATAATGAATGGATTATAAGAAAGAATATTCATATTTAGTTACAATTTGTAATTTCTATTATCATATCCTTATATATATAAATATATATATACATATATAAATATATGTATATATATATATAAATATATGTATATATATATATATATATATATAAAGGATATGATAATTTATATGTATATAAAGAATATGATTATATATATATATATATATATATAATTTGATGTTCATAGTTTTTCTCAAGATTCAAAGGTAAATTGGAGAAATTTGGATTTGTAAAATAGTGGCTTCAATGCAATTCCGGTGGAGACACAGTGAACAGGACAAGGATGGGTTACCAACCTTGAGCAATTTCTCAACAAAGGTCCAGTTGGTCTGAGCAATGAGTGCAGGGCTAATGTCAGTGCTTAGTTTGGGCTGCCTGACACAGAGAGGCTTCCCTCTTTCTCCTCCAGAGCTTGGCACTGGCTTGCAGTGTGTGTCTGATGCGCTGTCAGGAGACTGCCGGTCCTTGCGATGACGCCATTGAGAGTTGCGTTTGCGAGTCCTAGGACAAGGATTTTATTAGGGGTCTACCTACAGTGTGTGTGAACTTTAGTAAATACATGGTTGTTGGTCCCAATTAAGTACCTGTGTATGAGCTCTAGTAAGTACCCGCAAGTGAGCTCAAGTAAGTACCTGCATGTGTGCTCAAACAAGTACCTGCATATGTGCTTGATTAAGTACCCACATGTGCGCTTGAGTAAGTATCTGTGTGTGAGCTCGAGTAAGTACCTGCCTGTGCACTTAAGTAAGTATCTGCATGTACGCTCGAGTAAGTACCTGCCTGTGCACTCAAGAAAGTATCTGCGTGTGAGCTCGAGTAAGTACCTGCCTGTGCACTCAAGAAAGTATCTGCGTGTGAGCTCGAGTAAGTACCTGCCTGTGCACTCAAGAAAGTATCTGTGTGTGAACTCGAGTAAGTACCTGCCTGTGCACTTGAGTAAGTATCTGCATGTGTGCTTGAGTAAGTATCTGCCTTTGCGCTCGAGTAAGTATCTACATGTGAGTTTGAGTAACTAAAGTCCAATTTGTATAGGAAGAACAGTAGAATTCACCAACATTGAATGGACATTACTAAAATTTGACATTATAGAAATGTTTTAATTGAGTGATTTACTATTTCATTTAAAATGTTATAAAAAAACTTCTAATAGTACTTCCTTATGGATTACTTAGTAATTTGTCTTTTCATCATTAATTAAATAGACTCATAATGTAATACAATTGAAATATTTTCATTTTCACTATTGTGTTAACATGAGCTACAATAGTGCAAAGAGCTATAAATTAAATGCATTATATTTCTACATTTATTTTTTTAGAACCAATAACTATAAACTTTAAAACGAATTATTATTTTGTAAACCTTATTAAAAATGTCAAACAAAATATTTGTTATTCATCAAATTTATTTATTTTTTATATTATTATTTTTGTTATTAGCACCACATCTTACTACCCATCCGGGTTATACGCGCTTACGCTAATGTGTAATGGTAGGGTGAAAGTGTGATGAAATGGAGGACCTACAGTTTAATGTGGGATCCGAACCACGGTGGAGGCCTGACATTCCACACATTCACAAGTTTTGATTAATACATGTATTGTCAGAGGTGAAGGAAGGGTTTGGCATTCAGATAAATCTGTGCCAGGACCAAGGATTGAACCCCGTACTCCCAGCACAGAAGTTGGACACCTTAGCCTTAGACCGCCAGGTCACCCTATTTTTTATACTCCAGCGAATGGACACTACTGGCGGTGGGTATTGGCATGATCAGCTGAACATGAATCTCTGGCGGGTCACCAATTTAGTTCTTAATAAAGGAAACCCGTAGAAAGGATCCACTTTGTTTCTTTAATTTAAATAAAAAAGAGATAATTAGATAATCAAAAAAGTTATCAAACTGTTCTATTCTTAACCAGTTTTTTTTAAGTACTAGCTTCATTTTATGTAAGTTAAAAGAATAAAATATACCTCGTGTTAGCCAACAAGATTATTTAAAAGCTTGTTTGTCTTCGTATTTATTATTACAAAGATCAAACCAAAATTAAGTACATTATATAATAAAATGATTCTTTTTTGGTACCGACAATTTGGTTGGTAAAAATTAGTCTACTTCGAAACGTGTGATATGTGAAATAGGTAATTAAAATGTGTATTTGACAGTGGTTACTTTATGTAAATATTTTATGAACTTCTGTATTCATGTGCAAGATTAATAATCTGTGAACACATGGCCAAACCTGATAGGTGCACTTTTGCTCATTTTTCAGAGGAGCTATTTGAAATTGTAGTTCTCAATGAGAGAAATAATAATATATTAATAACTCAATTTTACAAAAAGAAATTGAGAAATCAGGATTTACAATCTGACCACAGAATTATAAAGTGTTTGTGGCAGTGATATATAATATATTTGATCAATTTTTTGTTAATACATTTTATAAATTTGTTATTATATAAAAAAAAGAAGTAGGCCTAACCTATTTGAACCCTAATATTGTTTTGTTAGCCATTTGGCTAGGCCTAAGTTTTGAAAATTGATATAGTATTAATACAATACATAATAAGATAAATTTGTTTTTAATAGGATGAGTATATTACCTTAGATATTTTGAAATTAACATAGTTTAGTTGTTTAACTTGGTATTAAAACAATTTGAAGAGAGTAGCTTTAGCTAAGACATTCTGTAGGCTCGTAGTTCCCACCGATTCTAGTTCATAACCGGGAGAATGTGTTTAAATATAGCCCTGTTTTCTTCCTATTTACATAGTTTAAGCCAATTAGTTACATAAATTATAAAAGGTAAGGGCCTAGTACAGTGGTTTCAAACCTTTTTATAGTGTGCGACTCCAGTTTTTGCTTCCAAAATCGTTATGACCACTTGCATATAAATCCTAGATTTGTGATTGATATAAAATGATTATATAACTATTATTAAATGTTTCACTCACTTTTTTAATAAACAATTAAAGAAAGAGTATAGATAGCATAAACAATGTCAAAAGAGACTAAACATCAGCTGCTGCACAGTTAGTGGGATTTTTGAGCCTGCATTGATGCACATAGTCTTGGAGCTAGAGAAGAAATAGCAAATTTGAGATCCGGCTCTACATTAATTCGATTCATATCTTAAGTTTTAATGGCAGTCACAGCAGAAAATCTGGTTTTACAGAGAACTGCTACAGCTTTTGCACTCATCGTTTTACTCACTTTCAGATTGAAGTCAAAATTGTGTTGGCTCACATGTTTTAAAATTGTGTTCAATTGTGCAATCCGAGGATACGTTTATCAAATTTTCTTGTTCACTAATTGGCAGTCTCTTTCTTGCTTCTACAGAAAAAGGATTTCACACCCACATTTTGACTGACATCAACTGATTCCTTTAAATATTTTTTGAATCCTAATTTTAGCAATTTAATGTGGTCGGCGATTAAAAAAAATTGTGTTAAAATCATGCCCCACATTGTGATGTTCTTTAAGAGTTTTGTTAAGTCTTGGGAGGGAGCATGTCAAGAAAACCTTGTTCAATTTTAGCCCGCCACCTTGTCACTTGAAGTGAAAATGTTCAATCCAAACCCCTGCATTGACGTGTTTAAAATATTGAGTCGTCCAAATACAACGTGTGGCTACTAAATAACCGGGCTCATTTTTTTACCACTTACCTGAGGTCTCAGCAACAACTAGCAGGGTCAGATATTGACCTATGTTATTTTCTATATCTACCTTTCAAATTTAAAGGTTGTGTGACCAACAGTTTGGCTGTAGCCTTTGTTCGATGTGGACCCTATACCTGAGCTTTGTCGGAATTATGTTGAGTGTAAAGGAGAGCAGCGTGTCAACGTGAAGTTTCTTATAAAACTTTGGAAATCCGCTACAGAAACGTACAATTTGTTAAAGGAAGTGTATGGTGATCAGTGTTTATCTTGTAGTCAAGTGTTCGATTGGTTTAAAACATTTAAGGAGGGGAGGAAACAGATCTAAGACGATCCGCACCCCGGTCGTCCTCGCACATCAAAAACAGATGTTAGTATTGAAAAAGTGAGTGAAATTGTTCAAAAAAATCAACGCCTGTGCATTTGAGCAATTGCTGACTTGGTTAATATCAATAAGGAAATTGTTCTAAAAATTTTACATGAAAATTTACGCATACATTTTTTTCTCTAAAATGGTGCCAAAACTGCTCACTCCTTAGCAAAAAGAAACACGAATGAACACTTATGCTGACATCCTTCATAACTATGAAAATGATTCAAACTTTTTAGAAAATGTGATAACTTGTGATGAATTGTGGTTTTTTCAGTTCAACCCTGAAACTAAGCGCCAAACCATGCATTGGAAGAGTCCCTGTTGACCGAGACAAAAGAAAGCACGGATGAGCAAGTCAAAATTCAAAGCAATGATAGTTTTATTTTTATATCCAAGGGATTGTTCACATTGATTGGGTACCTGAAGGTTAGACTGTTAACCAGGTTTACTATAAGGAGATTTTGACAACACTTCGTGAACGCATAAGAAGACCTGAAATGTGGAAGAACAACTCGTAGATTATTCATCAAGACAACGCACCCGCACTTAAAGCGGTGTATATCCAGAGGTTTTGGGCGAAGAACAAGATTCCGGTGTTGGAACATTCATCTTACTCACTTGATCTAGCCTCGTGTGACTTTTTATGTTCCCGAAGATAAAGTATGCACTAAAAGGAACCCATTTCGAGTCTGTTGATGCTGTGAAGGAAGAAGTGACAGCTGCTTAACATAAGGTCTATCAAATCATCCTATGTTTTGGCGTAGGGATACATTCTAGTAAACTAGTAACTTTTCCAGAAATTTTCTACTGTTCTTTCATACAAAATTAGACCATTCCTTATAGTCTTCATAAGTACCTGGTCATGGGCTCTATAAAGTACCCGATTGTAAGCTCCAGTAAGTTGCTGTTACTGGTCTCCATTAAGTACCTGATTGTGTGCTTTAGTAAGTACCCGAACGTGGGTTCCATTAAGTACCTGAACGTGGGTTACAGTAAGTACCCGAATGTGGGTTCCAGAAGTACCTGATTGTGGACTCCGGTAAGTACCTAATTGTGGGTTCCAATAAGCACCTGATTGTGTGCTCCAGTAAGTACCTGGTTGTGGGCTCCTTGTTGAGACACACTTCATCAAGCAAAGGGAACCCTCTGCTCCTTGAAGTAGATTCCTGCGACAGCACCTCTTGGGGGACTCCAATCACTGTATCCACAGTCCCAAGTCTCTTCTCAAGCAGAAGTTGGGACTCTCTAATGGTGGTGCAAGGTTCATAGCTGGGTGTGCGCACTAGGCAGTCTCCAAACCTCTTTCTGCAAAATAAATACAGTTAGTGTTTTTATCTACAGGGCTCCAGCACTTGAGACACTTGGTAGGGCAATCATAGTCTTAGAACTTTTGTGTTCAATCTCCAATAGTTAAGACACAACAAATTTGATAAATGTGGCAAGAGAAGGGTGATTATTACCTGAGGAGCCGTATTCTTCGGTCAAACACACGTAGGTTTGGGTCTACTTCGTTCCAATTAGACATGATCTTATTGTCGATGAGCGTTGCAAACATTTGGCTCTCTATGAAGCGAGACAAAAATGGCAAATGTTGTTCTGGTTGATCAGACAGGAAGGTCGCCTTGTCAAAGTTCTGCATGGAGTCTCTATTGCTAATCCACTGCTCCTTGTCCTGAAATAAAATCATCAGAAGACATAAATCCTGGCAGGTCTGGGTTGTTACCGAAATAGAGCCAGTTGCTGATAAAAGGGACTCCTCACCTGGTTGGGTTGGATGATGAAGTGCTCATAAGCTGAGAAGATGTGGACAAATCTGTTGAGAAATACCTCACGAACTGCGTTGTTGAAGCGGTGTTCCTCTGAGTACTGCTCATGGTCAGTCAACTCTTTTTCATCATCCAGAGTGTCTCCATTCAGATTCCCGTCCACCCCCTCCAAGTTCACTCCTGAGGTCAGAAGTATATACAACTTAAAACTTTAAAGGATTGCTAATGTTTGCCACAGAAATAAACTAAGCTTTAATAATACGATACGAAAGTAATCATAGACTTGGACAATAAGTAATATGTATGCATTTACTTTTCCTGTGTAATTGTGTAATCATAGCTCTAAATGTAATACCTGTCCTTCGGACAATAGCCACTATCTTCTGAAGGGCATCTGACTGGGGGCTGCATCCCACAGACCCTCCGTTTAGACTGGAGCCGGTGTCTGATACCCCAGAGTCAGAATCATGGGACCAGGAATGCTTGCGGCGAAAGTGGTGTCCTGAAGGGAGAGTACAACTGGAAGTCATAATGTTGGGGACGGGGATGTTGCCGACATATGGAGAACAACTGTAACATAACAAGTTGGACTTGACCTTGCTGATAAACTATGGTTGGAAGAATATGACTGCCAGAACAACACTTGTGTCCTTGTGTGGTTAGGTAGGGTTTCTGTCAAATTGACCGGTGTTGATACTAACATACCATAGCAAGTCTGTTGATGTTCCTACCCTATGAGATGGCTGGTTTTCACTTTGTATTTGTGGAGCAGTTCTACCAACTCTGTCACAAACTCTTGGCGCTGGGGGAAACCAGGCAGCTCCTCTGGCAGTTGGATGGTTTGACTGTCAATATCAACATAGCACAGGTTTCCCTGGAAACAACACAATCACAAGTAGAGTATTTATTCAAATAAAATATATCACAATAACCAATAGAAGAGAGACCGACCTCACTGGCTATCCTGAGGTTGGACTCCCCACTATGTAGACCCATGACGAATGGCACAGGAGCGTCTAGGAAGTGTTGTAATGCCGAGGGCAGGATGGGGACGTACACATGCTGCCATGAAAAGGGGAACAGGAGACACGTAATGGACTCTGCTACTACCATCAAGCGCTGGTAGTCTGTGACAATAACATAGTACTGAAATTAGCTAGGAACCGCTGGTTTATGGAACGTTCTAATGAAGGGTTTTATTGGTAAGATATGTTACCTGCGGAACAGAGAAGGACCTGGTTTTCAAGCAGCACACAAGTAAACAGTTGAATGACACAGTCAACTCCGAGAAAAGTGAACATCTGTCGGAGGGGAAAGTCAAACAAAGGAAGTTCCTCAATATTCCCAGGCCTCTGGATCACCACACTCTCAGTGAGGCCACCACCAGAGTACACAGTGAAGCTAATGCTGCGGCCAGGTTGAGGCATGGGAACCTCGTACAGCAAGTGGTACACCAGACTGTCCAGGGACAGGCGGCCTGCAGCTGGGGTAAGGTGGACCCTGCACACCAACAAACTAATACATTATCTTACAGATTTTCATACATCAAATGGCACATCAGACTGTCCAGGCACAGGAGAACTGCACCCAACTTCCCAGAATTCCTATTGCATGTTTGTAATGAGATCAACCTCAAGCCCAAACCATAGTACACTTCTCCTCCAAAGAACTCACAATAGTATACTCTAACCCCCTCACCCCATCAAAGACCATATTCTGGTACACTTCCTCTAAATACAGCACTATGGTATATGCCCCTCTCCTCTTTAGACAATAGAGTATAGTCCCCACCCAGATAAAAAAACTATGGAACACTTATATCCAAAGACAAAACTATGATATATTCCTCTTCAGAGAAAGCATTAAAGTAAACTCCCACCCAGTGACATTGCTATAGTACACTCCCCCACAGAGACAACACTATGGTGCACTCCTGACCAAAAACAATTCCAAAAGAGGGATGTAATATTCCTTGCCTGTACAGTCCCTTCAAAAACTTGTGAGCAGCATGCACACAAGGCAGTTGGCAGACAAGTGCGATGCTCTTGGTGACATATAAGGTGTCCTTGGCTGCATCATAGTAGCTCTGAGCAGCACCTTGTTGTGGTGTGGACAGCTTGAAATGGCGGGGGAGAGAACGAGTATTGTGCCCCTCGTGGGTTGAGCCTGGTTGGCGAGACCGCCGCTGGGTGTTGCCTGCATGGCAGCCTGAGAGCTCAGTCAGGTGCATAGCCTGTAAGGTCATGTACTTCCAACACTGCATTATTTGTGTTTGTGCTCTCTGCAATGGTTGGTATATTAATTACTAGCAGTAGTACCTGGCGTTGCCCTGGGTAACCTTGCAATCCCTTGCATGGCTACCCCTGGCAGTGCTTTGTTTTGCCTTAAACAGACAGTAAAAGAATCTCTTCATTTTATTTCATCTGACCGAGTTTTTAATTTCAGACTTCTGGTGCGATAGATATCGCACAGAGCTCATAACAGACACACAAACTCTTTATTTTATTAATTAAAATATAATAGAGTGTATGCAAATGTTCCTCCTCCTGCAGTAAGGCCTATCTTAATGGTTAATGGTTGTGTTGACCGCTTGTAGGTGTCAAGCTATTTCAAATGTAATTTGCTTGGTGTGTCAACCACTTTTAAGTGGCAGACTCTCTTTAACATAAAGCCCTATTTTTTAGAAACATTTTAAACTATTTTTCCCCTTTAAATATTATATACTGAGCAAACCTGTTTCAATTATGGCCATGGTTTGTAAATACTTATGCATGTGTTTTTTCATGGTGGCCTCCACCAGTGATGTTCGGATTAATACAATCCAAGAGTTAGAAAAACAAATACATTTAAAGAATTCTAAATGAATCTGAGGAAAGTGAAGATAATCTCTATTAAGTGAATCTGATAATAATAGTGTGTTAGAAGAAGAAATAATATCAGAACAAAATCAAAATCATGGAGAATGGGAGTGGTTTGGTTCATGTAGGGACAATTTTTCTTTTGAAACAAATTCATCACACAAATTTCAGTAAAAATCCAAAGCCTATAACTTTGTTTGAATATTTCTTTTCAGATGAATTGACACAGCTTATTGCCGATCAAACAAACACGTAAGCTAAGTAGATCATTGATATCAAATAAGATAAAGGGTTGCTGAAATGTCAAAGTAGGGCTCATGAGTGGAAGGCTACAAATGTTGGAGGAATAAAGTGTTTTATGAGGTTAATCATTTTGCAAGAAAGATATTGTTAAAAAACAAAAAATTCAATGTTTTTTTAAGAACAAGTATGCTTCACACAATATTAGAAACAAGACAATTTACTGCTGTCAACATTGTGATGTACTTCTATGTGCTGTATTGTGCTTTGAAAATTACTACAATATGAAGAGCTTTTAAAATAGTGTCAAATGCATTAGTATATTCTGTTCCCGATATGTTTTTACCTTGATGACAGTTCGAAAATCATATGTTTGGTTTTGGGTTGCCAACACTTGTAAAAGATCACAATTTTGTTATAAATATAAAGATCTTTAATTACTTGTTATATATTACATTTAAAATAACGTAAACTTAAGTTTTCTCATACTATTTTATTTTTTTAAATAATTTATTTTTATCCAACTCGAAACAATATTTTAAACATAATTAAAAGTACTTATTTTTCGTTTTGGAACGTTACTGATTTTGTGTAATATAGTGCATACATCAATACCTTTTAATACAGGGATTGTATTTACTTGGAAAAGAGAAAATTCTTGTCATTTTTTTACATACAATAAATGATTTTATGATTATTTTATAGCATGTTGAAATATTTAACTGAATAAAATATGTTCATCAACTGCGTGTCTGCATCATTGTAAAAAACTTGTTTACCGTTATCTTCAATCATAAGGTTTAGATTCGTCAGTCTCCATAAGTTTTTGTGAAAGTGGTGGGAATATTTTTTTAAGTGGAATAAAACTATAGATAAACTTTGTGTCCGACCTCAAATAAATATATAAAAAATATTGGCCTAAATTACTGTGGTTAACTATCACATCAATACATTACCATCTGTTTTCATTACAGTCATCCAAAGTGATAGATGTCAGCTGTTGGCGTAGTGATATATTAGGGATTACTTCTAGTAACATTTCGAGCTGTCATCCAGGTAAACTTAGTTCGTGAATGACTTATAAGTAGTATAAGAAGAAAAAAAATAAGCTTTATAATCAAGTTAATTGAGTAATACATTATATTTGCCTTTCTAGAAATGTAAAAAAAAAATTAATAAATAAAGTTTTGTAAAAATATAATCAACAAAGAGCAAAATAATACCCAGTTAAAGGATTAGCCAAGTTTTACAGGATTTAAAGTGAAAAAGAGGTCTGTGGACATGTAATGTAACTGAAGTACTTAAACTGTATGTATCTGTATTTTGTAAGTTTTATAGGGCACCTGTTTATTTGTGCTGTATTTATGCCTGTAGGATAATAAGTATGTGTGGTGTATGCCTTCATATAGTCTACAGGATGAAGAGTAAGGCAGAAAAATAAGGCTTTAGTGTACCTGTAAGGTCTGCATAGCGCTGCAAATCTTCTTGTTCCGTATCTCCTCAAAGAAGATGTAGCTGAAGCCATAGTTACGGCTGCCATCCTCCCTGGTGATGATGAAGCTGTGGAACTGAGGCTCCAAGGGGTGTTTTTGGGTGCGGAACTTGAGGCCTTGAGGGAGGCACAGCTGATACAAGCAAACATGTCAACACTATAGCACTTCAAAATGGAAGCTTAAAGATCTTGACCACTGTCACACTGCCTAGTAAACCTCCAAATGAAGTCTCCAGTCAACTAGTATTAAAAAAAAGTCCCCTGAAATCCCTCATTCAAGTAGTATTCCTTAAGTGATCCCTTTGTGACTCTCAGTGAAAAGGCATTCCAACCGCAAACTCTTGAAGACACTCAGTTAACCAGCATTAAAAAAATGTCTTCTGGAGACCTTCAATCAACCAATATTCCAACAAAGGTTTCTTGGAGACCCTCAGTCAACCATTATTCCTACAGTGACCCCCTTGAGATCCTTACCATATTCCTCTGGAAGTACACACACCAGTGTGAATTGTGTCAAACTTATGCTGGGCTAATAGGAATTATCCCACACACAGACAAACATTATAAACACCTAGAAACACTACTAGACGCAACATAAATAATCGACTGCGGTTGACTTAACGTGGCCCGTTTTGCATTTGCGTCATTCTCCTAGATCTCCTGGTGGTGGCCCACTATTCACTCTCTTTGACTTAGCCTTCACAAACAACGATAAACAATATGAATCTACTTCACTAAACTTCTGCTCATCACACTTACACAATGACCTCCTCCATTTCAACTTTATACCTTGTGTGATGGTTCTCAGATTTTATTGGTTGATTCCCCACCTTCCGCTTTTCTAGTCATGTACTAATTTAGAGGCATATAAAACGAGGTATCTGGTCTGAATAAAATTACTGTATATTATATCGTATTGAAAGATATATCACACTTGAATGGTCATTTGATCTCTGTTCACCGCCGGAGCACCAGCCGCACAACTATCTGTTGACCCGATACTAGAATGATGGTGGACTCCACCGTCGCCATGGCTAGAAGATAGCACCCCCCCACTCCAAGGATGTAATACCGCCTTGTATTATTGTTATGTCTGCTGGCCTAGGTGTTAGAGTTTAAATTTTTTAACAGGTGAACTGGCAGTCTAGGAGTAAGGTATCAGACTTCTGTGCTTGGGGTCCGGGGTCCAATCCGCGGTCTCGGCAGAGACTTATCCGATTGCCAAATCCTCCCTTCACCTCTGACAAGACGTGAATTAATCACAACTTGTGAATGTGTGGAGTGCCAGGTCGCCACCGTGGTTCGGATCTCACGTTAAACTGTAAGTCCTCCATTTCATCTCACAATCACCCTTCCATTACATATTAGCGTGTGTATAACCCAAATGGGTAGTAATAATAATAGTAATAATAATGATAATAATAGTAGTAGTAATAATAGTAATAATGATAATAGTAATAATAAATTGTTTAACTATCGCATAGCTCTCAAGCTGTCAACTTTGACATTAAGAGCCTATTGTAATAGCCTTTGGTAATAGAGAGCATGGTGTAGCATTTGTTCTAAATCAGCAGTTGTGCACTGCACCAGGTCATACTTTTAAATCAGAGATTGTTTTTCCAGTTAGCACAACACAATGTATCAACATAAAGAGTAACAATAAGGTCACCAGTTATCAAGGGGCTACTTCCTCAAAGTGCTTTGCATGCTCAGCTAACAAGTTACAGTCAGGGCGCAGAACTGCTGAGTAGGGATATTGACAATACCAGGACCTTTGGCTAAATTCTTTCAAGCTGTTATAAAACCTACATTACATTTATAGACTTGTATAGTAACATCTATTTCAATAAAGATGAAAATGAAGTCCGAAATTATTTGCTGCTGCATACCCATCCCACTAAGGCATCATGACAAAAGGTTGGGCGGAGCAGCAACACTATAGTTTAACTACCTGGTTGTAGACATCCCTCTAAGATCACTTACCATACACACAGCATTCTTGTCAAAAGGATTCCATGGGACATTTTCAGGATAGTGTCCAAGGATCTTAGACTTGTAAGAGCGTTCTAGTGGTGTGATCTGCAAGTTGTCACCTGAAGAATTAGAACAGACCGAACAATCGTTATAGCAAGAAAATGTAAACAGACCTCTAGTGTATCTTATATTCTGTACAATATTTGTGAAAGGAAAAATTATTGAGAGGATATATAAAAAAAAGATAAATTAAATTGGAGAGAGCTAGAATCAATGAAGATAATAAATTAATAATACAACCTGTCATACACAACAGTTGATTTATCTGAATAGTTGGACTAAAACTCCCCAACTAAGTATCTAACTTCAGAGGGAAGGGTTCCTGTTAGTAAACTCGAGAGGGAAGGGTCTCTGTTAGTAAGCTCTGGAGGGAAGGGTCTCTGTTGGTAAACTTCAGAGGGGAAGGGTTCCTGTTAGTAAACTTCAGAGGGGAAGGGTTCCTGTTAGTAAACTTCAGAGGGGAAGGGTTTCTGTTAGTAAACTTCAGAGGGGAAGGGTTTCTGTTAGTAGACTTCAGAGGAGAAGGGTTCCTGTTAGTAAACTTCAGAGGGGAAGGGTTCATGTTAGTAAAATCGAGAGGGAAGGGTTCCTGTTAGTAAACTTCAGAGGAAAGGGTTCTTGTTAGTAAACTTCAGAGGGAAGGGTCTCTGTTAGTAAGCTCCAGAGGGAAGAGTCCTTGTTAGTAAGCTCCAGAGGGAAGAGTCCCTGTTAGTAAACTCCAGAGGGAAGAGTCCCTATTAGTAAACTCCAGAGGGAAGGTTCCTCACTAGTGAACTACTGAAAGAAAGGTCCTTGCTAGTGAACTACAGAAGAAAGGTTCTTTGTTTGTGAACTATTGAGGGAAATGTTCTCTGATAGTGGATTACTGAGGGAAAGGTCCCTGCTAGTAAACTTCAGAGAGAAGGCTCTCTGACAGTAAATTTCAGAAGGAAAGGTCTTTGGCAGTGAACTAATGAGGAAGGGTTGTTCCTTGCTAGTGAACTACAGAAGAAAGGTTCCTTGCTAGTGAACTAAAGAAGAACGGTTCCTTGCTAGTGAACTAAAGAAGAACGGTTCCTTGCTAGTGAACTACAGAAGAAAGATTCCTTGCTAGTGAACTACAGAAGAAAGATTCCTTGCTAGTGAACTAGAGAAGAAAGGTTCCTTGCTAGTGAACTACAGAAGAAAGATTCCTTGCTAGTGAACTACAGAAGAAAGATTCCTTGCTAGTGAACTACAGAAGAAAGGTTCTGTGCTACAAGGGTGCAGAATATGTCTGAACGCGCAAATGAGGTATGAGGGATATTAAAGCAATCCTGGGGAAATTTGGGGCAGGGAAAAGTCCAACAATTTTGTTGGCGCTTTTAGTACATTCTGGTTCTGATATATATTAGTTTCATTTGTATGAAAAACAAAGGCCGGCTAAGATAATGTGTCAAGAGTTCTATATAAGAAGTCAGAGGTTCAGATAAGGGGCAAAGGAAAAATCTAATAATTTAACCAGGCTAATGGTGTGATTGGGCAACGAGTCATCAGTTACATACCCTACCATGGGTGTTTGGTAGCTATGGCGGGCAGGCGGTGGAGGGTAGTAGAGAAGGGTGAGCGATGTTTTGTTTTAGTTTGAATTCAAACACCCATTATATCGCAGCCTAATTACATGGTGATGTGTGTGCAGTTTATTTAAACTCATGATATGCTTGTAATAATTGTGTAGCCATGAAATTGTTGTTTTTAGTGGACCTATTAAGGTTTGCCATATGATGTATAAATGTTTATAAAAAAATTAGATGGTTTAGTGAAACAAATGTTTATTATGTCGACTTTTAAGAGCAAACATGCCGGCTACTGTGCTTATTGTGAATGGCTTGGCAGACGTGATAAACTCAGATATCACATATCTAAAAACATCCCCCCCAAAAAACTAGAAGTAAGGAGTTTTTTAAAACGTAAATTATGTGATCAGGAAAAACTCATGGCCGTAAATAGCGATAGTATTTCCCCTAGTGTGGTTGATAATGATAGACCTTGCAATTATCAAATATTTAATGTTTTATTTTGAGTGCTATGGTTTTCAGGGATTTTTTTTATGAAAATGTTATGTTCTGGGGAAATATTGGAGCTCTGAACATATTCTGCACCCCTGCTGTGCTAGTGAACTACTGAGAGAAGGGTCTCTGATAGTGAACAGCTGAGGAATGGTTCCTTGCTAGTGAACTAGAGAGAAAAGATTCCTTGCTAGTGAACTAGAGAGAAAAGATTCCTTGCTAGTGAACTAGAGAGAAAATATTCCTTGCTAGTAAACTAGAGAGAAAAGATTCCTTGCCAGTGAACTAATGAAAAGATTCCTTGCTAGTGAACTACTGAAAAGACATGCAAACATCAATTGCTTTCAAGATATAGATATGTTCCAAAAGGGATGCTAACTACTCTCTGAATACCGTACTTCAATAGCCTCAGTTTGCACTCTTATCTGGTTTTAGTTCACTAACACATTATTAACACTATTTCAACATAAGACTACCCTTATTTCAGTGTAGGAGCCTATCTTTATTCTGCCACAAGATTACCCTTATTTTAGCACAAGATTATCATGATCCCAACATGAGACTACCCTTATTGCAGCACCAGACTATCATGATCCCAACATGAGACTACCCTTATTGCAGCACCAGACTATCATGATCCCAACATGAGACTACCCTTATTATAGCACAAGACTATCATGATACCAACATGAGACTACCCTTATTGCAGCACAAGACTACCATGATCCCAACATGAGACTACCCTTATTTCAGCACAAGATTAACTTGATTCCTACATGAGTCTACCCTTATTCTAGTACAAGATTATCATGATCCAACATGAGACTACCCTTATTGCAGCACAAGACTATCATGATCCCAACATGAGACTACCCTTATTTCAGCACAAGATTATCATGATCCCAACATGAGACTACCCTTATTATAGCACAAGATTATCATGATCCCAACATGAGACTACCCTTATTATAGCACAAGATTATCATGATACCAACATGAGACTACCCTTATTGCAGCACAAGACTATCATGATTCCAACATGAGACTACCCTTATTTCAGCACAAGATTATCATGATCCCAACATGAGACTACCCTTATTTCAGCACAAGATTACCGGTAATCTTATTCAACAGAAATTCACCCTTATTTCAACAGAATACTATCTAGGTACACTACCCTTACTACACCAACATATTATTTTAATTCCCCTTCTCTTATTTCAAAAATATAATACCCTAATTCCAACACAAGACAACCCTGATTCAAACATGAGCCTACCCTTATTAAACAACATATAATATCATGATTCTAAAATGTAAAGAGAGAGAAAAGTGAGAAAGAGAGAGCAAGAGATTTCTTGAGAAGGAAGGTAAAGGAGGCACACAATGAGAGTTCTTGTGAAGGAAGCAAACAATGTGTCTCCTTGTGTGTGAATTCTTCACTTCCTGCCCTAACTTGACACACAGACATAGATAACACCTTGATAAGAAGGACATGTAGTTAAGTGGTGACACTCCAACACACTACATAGGCTAGTGAGTCTTCTATGATTTTAGGGGTGACACAAGTGCAAAGGTTGAATTGAGATCATCAACCAACTCCATCTCTGCCAGTTCACCATATTTATTTAGGAAGCAAAGGCTACCTTTTAGAAGTTCATTTGTAAATAATTTTTAAGTGAGCTACAGACATCCGCTACCATAAAATAAGAACCATCCAAATGGTTATTTTCATAACCAATAATATATTATCTTAAAATTGCATTTCCAAAGAAATTAAAGTAAAAAATAATGGAAACAAATTGTTTGTTGTGAAAGTTTTGACTTCTTAAAGTGCTGCAGTTCAATATAAGATACCTATGGGTTCACATATGAATAAATGAAAGTAGGTTTGGTAGCTTTTCTTAGTTGTTGAATAAGGCTATTCGTACGGAAATGAGGGTATAGGTATAACCCACAATGTAAATTAAGTTACTACAATTTCACTTTAGGTTGATTTTTTTTTCACAAGGAGAGGTTTGATTTCCAATAGTGGCTTTTTTTTTGTTTTGTTTTTCTTTGGGTGGATTGCTGAACCTCTTTTTAACCCCAGCGCAGGACTATTTCTACTGCAGAGTTAATATATCTACAAATATCTAGGTATTCAAAAATGAATTTGATGTTTCCTTTAATGTAGGCCTGCCTATCTCCACTACACACAAGTCTTTTAATAACGCAAGACCACATAAAATCAACCCAATAACAACCCATAGCTACAGTTACATTCAGATAGGAAAACACTTTTAGGACATTTATAAAAGCTACTAATATAATCTTAATATATTTACTTATAAAGTTAATTTATTCTGAATGTTGCTTTTGCATAATCTGAAAAGGTAGTAAGACGTGATGCTAAAAAATGGTGTAATATTTATAGAGGTATCTCACTTCTAGCAACACACTATAAAATGTTATCTAAACATATTTTTAATGAGATGGATGTGATATACTGAGAAAATAATTAAGGATCATCAGTGTAGAATTCGACAAAATAGATAAAAAAAAGGATCAGATTTTTTAATTACTAGACAAATATTAGGAAAAAAGTTGGACAAATTGTGACAATTTATCAATTATAGGTAGGCTACATAGATTAAAAGAAGGCCTATAATTCAGTTCAAATAAACATTTTATACAAAATTTTAGTTAAGTTAAGGATACCCAATAAACTTGTCAAGCTAAGTGAGGAATGATTGACTAATACGCATGTCAGGGTACAGATTAGATGTCACCAGATTCTTTTGAAATAAATAATGAGTTGAAACACTTTTCCAATTTCTTTTTAATCCAGCCTTGGAGTATGCTATTAGGGTGATGTTAGAGAGTAGGGCAGGGTTGACATTAAAAGATACAAACAATGCAGCTACCTATTGGGATACACAGATGAATGAGCTTTGTTGGGGAATAAATAGGAAGCTGTTGCAAGAAATGCAGACATTTTATTAGAGGCTATTAAGGAAATATGTTTAGAAGTTAACACTGAAAATACTAAGCACATGATCACACAAAGAACAAAGATTGGGGACAATAATAAAGAGATTAAATACTTCAAACAACATATCATTTGACAGGGTTAATAATGACTTTAAATATTTAGGAACAATTTTAGCGACTTAGCAATGATTTGAAATTAGTATGAGAATACAGTCATGAAATGCATGCTATTACTCGGCGAGTAAGTTGTTGACATTTTGCTGGCTTTTAAGGAATGTAAAACTCAGAGTATACCAAAATAATCATATCTATGGGTGTGAAACGTTGTTTCTTAACTTAAATGCCAAAAAAAAATTTGGGTGTTCAAAATCAAAGTGATTAGGAAGATAGGCTATTCGGTCCTGACAGGGATGAGGCCATTGGGGAGTGGAGGAGGTTAAACAATGATGAGTTACATACCCTGTACTCTCACAAGCCGTTATTAGGATAGTAAGTCTCAGATTTTGGTGGGCAGGGTATGCAGCACGAATGGGAAAATCTAGAACCATTATGAGAGTATTGACTGACAAATCAAATGAAAAGAGACCTGGGCATCAACTAATCTACTAGGGTAGGCCTAGGCACTGTAGCAGAAAAAAAAATTTGACTGTAAGAGGACAGTCAGTTTGATAAATAGGCCTATAAAATATATATTAGATCTATATTTTAATTTAATTACTATAATTATTTTAAATGTTAGGCCTACTGGTATATTAAAATACAATTTGCAACTAGGGCTATCTGGTTGTGTAAATATTGTGAAAGACTAGATGTCCCCAAAGAACTGAGAGCTGCTCTTTCTAATTTAATACCACATGTTTTAGTAAACTTTGCATTAAGAAACAAGCACATCCATCACATTAAGTATCAACATTACTTTGGATAAGTTATAGCAGCAAACATTAAACATGTGATTAATTAAAAATTAATGTAAATAGTATTATGAAATGAATCTAAAAAATGTGCTGTTAATGCTGTTGTTTAAGAGCTATTATTACTTTGGGTTGAGTTATATTTTTAATTATTTAAATAGAACTGTTCTAATTTGAATGATGTTTTCTCAATTTCCTGGAATTTTTTTTAAATATATATATTTGTAAGCATAAATGTACTTAAGAAAATATTGACACACTAAACAAACCAGATATATTTATTAAAATTATATGTCAGTGCATATAACCCGAACAGGTAGTAAGGCGCTGCTAATAATAATAATAATATACTATGTCAAAAGAGAAGGGGTCTGACGACTTTCTCATGTGGATGTAAAGGGAGTCACAGTGGTAAAAGGTTTGAGAACCGCTGCCATGGACCATGTGTCCACCAAAGCAGAGTTTACCATATTCACAAAATTTTTATTAACACCTTTTACTATATTGTGGGTCTACACCGTGACAATTATGTATGAAAAATACTAGACTCACAAATGTACTATATACCCAGCCAAATATTATCTGGTCCCCCCACCTTCCTTCTGTTATTTTCATGAAATTACTTTTTTCAAAAATAAATTGATTGCATACTAGACCAGAACTTTTTAATAACAATATTATGTGTGATGTTTAATAATCTTTGTTAGTAAGCTAAGATCATAAATTTATTGGAAGCCATAATTTCAATCAAATAAATCAAATGTAAAATAACAACATAAATCCTATAAAACTCTTAGATTACTAAAAATAAATTTATAAAATATTTTCATAAATATTGTGTGATTTTGCCTGAAATTATTAGATTATTTTGGTAAGTATGTAGCCCAATTTTAATAAGAATGTTAGAAAAGTTACTAGGCATAAATCTTCTTTCACGTATTCATATCAAAGTTAACCACAAATAATATATTTTCTTAAAGGCTCTTCCTATGAAAATTATGTTCTTTAATCTAGTCTTCTCTAAAAAAGATAATTTGTATTTGATTGTATTTTAAGCTTAAAATCACGCGATATAGGTACAAGGCAATTATACCATAGTAAACATTAAAAAACTCAAAGACCATAAAAAACCACAGACCGTAGATATGTCTATTATACAGGTATAATTAGTCAGCTACGATGTCCTAATTAAACTTTTGTTAATATAATTCCAACACAATATAAGTGTCAAACCTTATTCCAAAACTTATAAAATGGCACACCACAATCATACAACAATCAAAATGGCAATTGTTAAAACACTTGATAGGACTCTGTAATTTACCAGAAAGACGGTCAGGTTCCAGGCCAGAACTGAGATCTAAGCCACAAATCACGAAATAATCCACGAATCTGTTTCCTCCGACTGCAGGTGAAGAATTCATTCTTGATCAAGAAGTGACAGTTTTACAAACATTGTACACACTGACATGTTTATTTTCATTAAATACAAAGATGCCCTTCTCAGCTGGTTACTGGTACAAAATAATTGATTTCACTCAACTGTGATCTACTAACAGCCCAGACATAAAATTAGCCTAGGAAAACTAGCATATTTTATTTGAGCATGAATACTAGTGGCGCTGAAAAGTGGAAAAATAAGCAAACTATGTATGTTTTCCAAATAACTCTACTATAAATTTGTGAACCAAAGTTACTGTATATTGTGGAAAAATAAGCAAACTATGTATGTTTTCCAAATAACTCTACTATAAATTTGTGAACCAAAGTTACTGTATATTGTTTAGATATTGGTATATATTTAGGCGCTAGTCTGGTGGAAAACCCCTTTAAATAGGTTCAATCTAGCTTACAAATTACTTTGTGAAGTCTTCAACTGACCATATCAACCTGAACTTTTTTTTTTGACGTTCTCTAAGCAAATTAGGATCCAGGCACGTAGCTGGGGTGAAGGGTGGGCTATCAGGATACACCCCCCCCCCCTAACCATATTCACACTTAAATAACCATTTCAAGGGGAAAAAGTGTATTGTAGAAAATATATTTCAATCTGCCACAGGAAATAATTTTTTTTTAAATTTCTTATGTAAAAACAAAATATAAGGGTTTATATTTATTTGCCTAAATTTGATTTCATATCCCCCCACCACGAAAAAATGCGAGGCTACGTGCCTGTTATAATCTTCCACTTTTTGTTCTACTACCTAATCACCTTAATTTTATGCAATGATTGCTCAAGTATCTTTCATTTTCTGATAGACTAGTTCATGCTCAAACCAAGATTGAACTCTAATTATAAACTCACTATTATCTTTTTTGTGTTCCGGTAGCAGGAGATTGAAATGTTCCAACTGTCATCTGAACACCATTGTGTACAAGAGAGAGAAACTTTCGGACATCTCTATCTCTCCTACGCACATTTAAGCCAATGTGATATTTCGATATTATTCACTAATTGGTTTTAATATATTATATACGTCAATGTACGTGATTGTTAAACGAAAAAAATAAGTAAATCGAAGCTATAAAAAGCATAATGAATGAAACTCAAGTCTTGATTCTTTAAATAAGTTGATATAAACTATTATCTACTGCGATTTTGGCATGAAGCCCATTTAAAGGCCTAATCTCATGTTAAAATCATAACATACAGTAGTATTTTGGTAGGATGAAAACCGTCTAAAAGGGAATTTCTACTACCGTTCTAGAAGGCAGTTTATCTTACATAAATATTACGGCATTATAAAGTAGGATTCTGATACGAAATAATACCTTTCAGAACGAGATTATTACCATAATGAGCGTATAGTAATACTTTTTACAAGCCTATAACCTAAATTATTGTTTGAACAAAAAGCTATTATAAAAAGTGTATCATTCAAACGACTGTTATCAAGTTGTAAGCTACCTTATTTCTTTATAGTTATTGAACTTTCATAATAATATGGTTTATTTATCTTGATTTTAAACCAATGTGCAAACTAATAGCTAGAATTAAATATATTGTAGCCTTAGCAGAATGTTAACAACATGCGTAATAGCTACATATTTTAATACAGCTTTGCAAAGATATTATTCATATTTGTATACGATTCCCTGTAATTAATATAAATGTTTATTCACATAAATGTAATGTAATGTAATACATAGCTATTTTTAAAGAATAAGAGTTTTATGCACAAGATACATGTTTTAAAACAAGAACATTGAAAAAAAACCGTCACATCTGTCCCCTCAGAAACAAGCAAATGACAAAATTGAGTGTCACGCTTTGGTCCTTTGCAAGTGTTATGTTTATGTATATCCAATATAAAATAGAGAACCCTAGGTGTAGCAGTTATTCAATCAAAAGTTGCATTTGGATAACCATATTTTATCATTTTAATATTTCTACCACTCCCTTATCTATGATTTACACAAAGAAGTATATCATTTAAACCAAATTTAGAAAGTAGTGTCCGTAAATAAGAATATTTTTTATTTGGCAGTCTAAAATTGCATATTTTTATCATTGTTTATTTGATTAAAGACACTTTTCATATTTCAATTTTCAGAATAAAATACAAACATATTTGATTTTAATTATAATGTTTAAATGTGCATGTTAAAATGAAATTACAGTTTATAGTTTAACTATACTTCTCTAAAGGAGTATGAAAACTTTTATAATGTTGATTTTCTAGTGTAATTCGAATATCCTAACGTGTGTAGCACACGACTAGAGCTTATTCTTAACTTTTTTTAAATTATTATTTTTTCTTTACAGTATGCTTCTACGACTACACAATCATCCCCGCCACTCTCCTAACTCTGACAACCCTTGACCAGGAAATTAGTATTATAACGGTATGAAAATAAAAATGTGGCTGGGGGAATGCTTATTGCCCATAATCGAATTGAAGTTGATCGGACATGTCGAGTTGACGCTCCCAGTAAAGAAAAGGTTGAAGTGGGCTGGAAATATGAGGAAGAAAGCAGAGTGGTGGCCAGCAACCCAGTTTAAGATCAGCGATCTGGTTTTGCTGAAGGAGGCACCAGTTTTCATCTTTTGGGAAAAGGAGATTAAAAAGTTAATTTTTCTCTTCAGTGGTCCCTTTAAAGTCACATAGTTTGATAGGCAGCACACTTACGTGTTAACAAAACTTGACACTCACCAGACACGGGGCACGCACACCAACTATTTTTTGAAGACTTGGAAAGAGTAAGGTCTGGAAGACACCAAGGGCCTGGGTGATCGTTTGGGAAGCGTTGGGTGAGGATATAGAAATTAACAGGGAGAGTTTCTCTGTAGCCCCAACCACTTTCGAAATTATATTTTCCACAGAAAACTAGGTTCATTGGTACCAACCGTTCGTTACACGTGCCTTATATAATTTGGGGGCCTCTGTAAGTAATTGTTAGACTACGCCATCTACATAACCACAAAGATTCTATAGACATATTATTTCTTCAAGGTGTTGACATCTTCTGGAAGATGAAGGAACTACTTGGTGAAAGGAAGGGTAATTCAACCTTTCCCCCAACCCCAACATTCCGCCCTCTGTCACCAAATTCATCCAGAAACTACCTCTTAGCTAGCGTAGTTTTATTTTGGAGTAAGTTAAAAGTTATAAAAAAACACTTTAATTATTTAAAGTTATTATTTCAGCGTAAGGAAGGTGTTTTTTTTAAATCATATAAAGTTTATCTTTACCGGTATTAGTTTGGGTAGGTTTTTGTACCATATTTCTTGCTTTTCAAACCACAACATTATACTCCTTGAGCCGACCAAGTATTTATGGTCAAGCTACTGGTAAGAATTAATTTCCTGTTTTAATATTAATTAAGTATAGTTTTATGTAATCAAATGTATTATGATTAAACAAATAAGGTGGAAATGTCAGCCACGTTGGTGTTGAAGAAACCATGTGGTAGAACCAAAGTTGGAGTTTTGGGAATAGTGTTCGGTTGTACTCTGAGTATGTTGTTGTGTGACTGAAGAAGCTGTGCGGACTTGTATTGAGATCACCCAGTGCACCTACCACAGATTTAGTGGAAGGAATTCCTGCGGGATTCCTAAGGCCCCACCATTCTCTTTCCGCGAACGGACACAAACTCTGGCAATTTACTGAGTGTTGGTGTTTTAGTAGTAAGTTGTGCCGTTCTCACCCTATGCCTAAAAGCTAGAGGCCACTACTAGCCTAAAAGAGGGTGGACGGAAACTAAAGAAATTATTATAGCAAAAGGTAAAATATTTACAAATTTAAGAAATATTTGGAATATTTATTCAATGTAATAAACAGAGGTTAATCGACAAATTGCATGGACTTACAAATCAAACTGAAGTTTGTTGGAAAACAAATAGATCATTGCTGAATCTATACTTGCGCAGTACGTTTGAGAGCATATTTCAATCTCTCAAGGTATATTATTATTTTATTTGAACTAGTCTGGAAGAGATAAAAAAAATGTTAATATTATAAAAAATAATATAAAGAACCTTTCTTAAATGATTTACAAAGCATCTGATTCACGACAAAGAATTCAGAAAAACAAATTTATGATCAAAATTTAAATTTAAATATCGAATCAGATATTTATCAAAAAATTTAATTACTAAACCCAACGATGATTACAAAGAGCTTAAAGAGCCTCTTTTAAATGGTTTACAACGCGTCTGATTCACTACTGTGAATACAGAAAAAAACAAATTTAAATATTAGGATCTAATCTAAATTTAAATATAGAATTAGATATTTATTATTAGCACAAAGGTTTGAATTCCCGAATAAAACTCAAACCTTCGCGGAACTATTACCCTCGTCACTTTTAAAGAGTTGGACAAAATTCCTACATTTTAATATTTAATATTAAAATATAAAACAAAGTATTGATACGTTAGAATACTTGTAATTTCTCACTAAATAAAACAATGAATTTTAAAGTCAAAACAATACTAAAAAAAAAAAGTTACTTTAATATTTACTCAGAAGAAGATACTTCTACACAAATAACTTATAAAGAAATATGATCAAATTGAAGAATTTAAACAATTACTGGTAACCACACGAACAATAAAAGTTGATATTTAAACTAAGCGTGTCAAGCCAAAAAAGGGGATTTTTTTAATACGGCTACCCGCATATTTCAAGAAATTACAAAGATACTACTACCCAAGCAGCAATAGGAAACATTAAGTGTTCCATAAAAGAATCTACTTTCAAAAATAAAGCCTTCAGCAAAAAATTACAAATGCCTACACTGACTAATTTCGACTACATAATAAACCTAAGTGTCCAAGCTAATTAAACTCATAGTTTGTAATATAAAGTTTATATAATCAATAATATAAATATAAATATATATTTATTTATATTATTGATCTATATATATTTATTTATATTATTGATATATATAATATATTTATAGCCATCCTGGATAGATAATGTTCTAGTCTTGAATAGGACTTCTCGTGGAAGTGTTGGATTTAATAGTCTTCGACGCTAGCTGAACGCTAGTTATATATAGGTCTAGTTGATGGATTGGTAGGTGTAAGATTTCCTTATTAGGATGTAGCATGTCAATTATGTACAATTGACATCTACACCACGAGCCTACAAAAAAATATATTAAATTATGATAATTACTATAGCGGAATCCAAAGAAGAGAATTAAAATTGACATATTTAGGAATAATATGCTTCAACTCCTATTTTCCATGACTGGATGGGCTTGGATACACTCACCATAATTCCAAGAAGAAAATACTACAACTGTGTAAAATAACACTCACGAGACGAATCTTTATAAAAAATACTATAGCTGAATCCAAAGAAGATAATTAAAACTGATATATTTAGTAATAATATCCTTCAAGACCTACCATAACAGTATGGGCTCTGATACAAACACCATGCTGTCAAGGAAATTACAAGGAGTATGGCGGTAGCACCAGGATTGGCAAATCCCACATACATCCGCTTGCTGCATCACCCAATAGTTAAAATGGACGGGACCGGTTTAGGGATCGAAGTCACGAGCCTAGAGCACTGCTGCTCATGCGGCGTTCCTGGGTACTTCTGTCTTTTCCTTCACCCCTTTCTTTCTTTTCCTTTCCCCCCTTGTATCCGTCTTTTCCATTGCCTGTGTTTTACGCCTTATACTTTTTATTCCTGTTTGGTCAGAGAAATCGTATATAATGAGTGCCGCTCAGATTCCTTTATTGTACTTCACCCCATCGGATCATCGAAGAAGGAATCGCCGCTCTATCACCTAAAGAAGTACCAGTTTGCTATGAAGTTCGGATAGTGGGTCTCACCACGTCATCGATGGAAATCCTCTTTGATCTTCTAAGTATCAAGGCCGTCAGACTTATGGGTCTAGTATAAAAGACTAGAATTTGATATCATGTCCTTCAGACTTAGTTTACACAATCAAGGCGACTAAAATGTTTATCATGTCCTTTTGACTTAGTTTATATAGTCACTGCGACTATAATGTTTAGCGTGTCCTTTTGACTCAGTTTATAGTCGTGACGACTATAATGTTTATCACGTCCTTTTGACTTAGTTTATATAGTTGTGGCAACTATAATGTTCATCTAGATTTCTTATTTCAGTCAAAGTGACTAGATTTTGGTTTTGTGTCCTTCTGACTTTGTTGGTGTAGTCGAAGTGACTAATGTTTTCTCAAGACCTTCAGAATTCTTATATTAGTCCAAGTGACTAAGTTATTTCCTATGTCCATATGACACAGCTTAAATATAGGAGCCTTGAGCTCCAGAGGTAATAAGGACTTTGTCTTAAAGGTTGCTCTTCTCCACAAGTACAGTACTTTTTTTTTAGTCCTTATGACTAGTCTGTTTCTCATGACGCCATGGACGTCGTGTTCAGTTATTGAATTTTTGTATGGCTACAACCAGGTTGTCATTCCTTTCTCTTGGACCCAGTTGGATCAATGTGTTAAATCATTCTTGTTAGCACTGCATGCGGTATTAGCCGGGGTGAGTAAAGCGCGGTGCTCCACTAGTTTTCATAATGGCGTCTGCGCAGATAATGCCTTTACTTTTAGCCAGTTGTTTGCTCCTATTGACTAAGTGTTAGAAATTAGTGTGTACTAAAGTAAATTTGTACCCCAGGGAATGGGTTATTGTATAAATGTACTATTGAGTGCTCTGGCGGTACCTATTGGGAAAGGACCGGCCATAGTACTATTTGGTGTTGACTCCTGTTTACTATCCATCTACTAATGTAATTTGCAAACCTTTATCATATAATTCATTATACCATGTATCTTCAGGACTTTCTTAAGTCCCAATCAAGCAAGCTAGTTCAATTTTTATATATATATAACTCTAAACTTATAGGATTTACAGTTAACTTTCATTGGTAATTGGTAATTATTTCACTGTTTTCCTTTTAGACCCTACTGACAGTAGCCTGGCGCTTGCCCAGCTGTCTTTATAGGGAATAGGCTCTTCCAGCCTACTTCCTCTGACCATGCTGCCTTGGACGCTTATTTATCCAAGCATCGGCAAGACAATCCTATAATTTGGACTTGCTATATGTCAACACATCTTCTATTTAACTTAAAGTTTTACGTGATCTACGATATGTTCAATTGTTTTCCTAAACTTATATATATTACACGTTCAATTGTCAACCAACATTAATCTTGTATGGCTATTGTAATCTTATATAGCATTTATGTTTTTCTATAATAAATCCATTTATTGTTAACTTAATTATTTGTCTTACGCAATGAATTATCCCAACGATAAAAGTAGTTACAAGGAAATTGATTATTAGTGGTATAACGTCATACGCCAAGTATCTGGTGAATACGCTACGTCTCTTTGGTCACGTCCTCCAGTTTCTTGGTGTATTGTAGATCCATTTGACTTGTTCCCAAGACTCGAACACCAAACACATGGTGAGCGACTGCAGAATCTAGCTACGTTCATTCGGTCCCGTAGACCAGTTTAAGAATCCTAGTGGTCCTCCTGTAGCTCAGTCGGGCCAATCAGAGCATTTCTGGATCCCTCTATTGGAACGTCTGGTTGCTGCGTTATTTATAGCTTTCTAGGACTTCTCTTTTTGTTAGCATTAGGTGTGAACGGGATGGTTATGGAAGTCACGCTATTCCAGAAGATAAAACGAGTGAGTAGAGCACCTATATAATACATAGTAAGATTGTGATATTTAATAATGGTAGGATGTTTATGGGTATACGATTATTTGGGGTAGTAGTATACAAGTTAGTCTTGCTAGTATTTACATTGCAAGATGTCTATATGTATAGGCTTATTTGGCGTGGGTAGTAACATTGTGATATTAACAGTACAAGCTAATGTTACAAAGCTTATACATATTTTGGTAACTTTGATTTATCTTTGTGATATTACAGTATAGTTTATCAAGAGAGTTTTATTGTATTTGTTCGTTGGAGGTCACGGTAGTGTGCATGGCCTTTAAGTTCGAGGCCAATGACTAAGAACTTATTGGATAGGATCAATGTAAAGAAAATGGAAAGTAGCGCCAGTTGGAGAAAGACATCCGATTGGCTGAGCATGTGACGTCACTCAGTACACTAGCCAGCGTTTTAAAGCTATGTTCTCACGTGCCATTTTCAGCTAATAATTTCAAATGATTAATTTTTAATAAAAATAAAAACTAGAGAAATGTGTTCACATGTGTAATTTATCATAATGATAATGTTGAAAATGATCAACTACAGTTTAAATTGTTAAAATTGCACCACACGCTGTATTATTTTATATAAATCACTCATCACTGTTTATATTCCACAAACATTCAAACTTTGTAACAGTCCAAAAATGTGCGTATAACCCTAACGGGTAGTAAGGCGCGGTGCTAATAATAATAATAATAATAATAATAATAATAATAATAATAACAGTCCAAAAATGGGTATGTTTATACGGCTCGCCACCTAAATACCATTTATGAGAAATTTTATAAAAGTAAAATTCTGTAAATATTTAAATCAATCTTTATATTAGCTAAATAAAAATGAATTAATTATTGTAGGGCTTACGTGTTCACACGGTTCATTTTGTTTTAATTTTTTAATAATGATAATTAACAATGAAGAAAAGTAATCTCTTTTTAACTTTCAATGAAAGTGTGAAATAATGACGCATTCTAATGAAATAAGTGTTCTGACGTTCATTTTGTATTAACTTTCAGTGAATCTCTGAAAATGACACGTGAGAATACAGATTAACATTCACAATTTTTTTTATGGAAGTCCTTTCTAAATGATTATTGCTAGAAATCATAATATCACGTTTGGGAACATTAAACATATTAATAGATATTTAAAATCCACGCCAATAAATTTAAAAAATATATAAATTACAATTAACCTAGTGAAATATGTCCAAAATTACTAAAATGTTGGAACTATTGCATTAACACTGGAAACATTCGATGTGTTTTGAAGGTCTTGGAAATTGTAGTTAAATATACATTTAGCACACACACACACACACACACACACACACAACACACACACACACATTCACACACACATTCACACACAAATATATGACATAAACGAAAATTGAAATAAATTCTATCAACACTTATTAAATTATACGCAACAATCCAACAAATATTTGTTGATGTTTAATGTAAAAATGTTAAACTATATTAATCATTACTAACCTTAGCCATATAAATATTTTAAAGTTTTGTCGTTGTAATGATACTGATTTGGACCCTTCTCATATATTTAAAAAGTCATGGATGAAGATATTTTTCTTTAAAGTATGGTATGTAAAATATCCTTTTAATACTTCTGTAACGAGTTACAAGTTAAAGCTATTTCAAATAGGGCAACACTCACCAAACCCCTTGATAAACTCCAACACAAGAGCACGTGCTCTGACCTCCGCTCTGCAACGCTCTACGCAACAGACTGGGTGAAGCTTTCGACCGACTGGCTGCTCGGGGCTCGATCCACGCCCGGCCGGAAACAAATAATGAGGTACCACATGGCCACGCCAGTGGCAGTTCCGGCGTTATGATATTCTAGAATAATCTACTTGTTGCTAGGACCTCCTTCTCTTGTCGTGTTTGTTCTTTCTACCTACCCCCTCCTTCCCTGCCACTTCTCTTTGTGGATACAATTATGAGTATATATTGGGAAGTTGGTTTTCAATGGTCACTCATTAACCACCGACTGACCTAGGTGAGGACGGCGACTAAGGGGCCGGGATATATTATTTAAATATTCAAAATTCACTTTCGGCGTAATGGGGGGGATATCTTATCAAAATTATTGTCTGGGACTTAACTCATATAAACTTTAACTTTGAAATGTTTTACACAGCTCGTGGCAAATGCGGTCGCGTTTCTGTCTCTTTATGCGAGGTTTAGTTCAATTAGTCTGTGCAATTTCTCTTTAATTGTATATCTAATTTAATGAATGTATTTAAGGCCACGCTGTGGCAAACCTTGTGTCTCGGGCTTACCATCCGTTCTCTCTTGATATCTTTCGCTTATGTTTAATATTTGCAGTTATCTAGTTAACTGTTCAAATGAAGAGCACAGGGCACTAGTAGGTTAGTTTGGAACTTGGTCCTAAGATAGATTCTTGTATTATTACCGTTTAACATTATATTGATTTCTTTTGGTTTGAAGGCGCGTATTTATTTTTCTTGTTATTATTACATATACTTCATTCACGGTAGGAGTTTACCTCTGAAAGGTCTTTTTTCCTACCAATATCCTACTATATAATAGATTTCTGGTAGGGAAAAAGGCCTTTCAGAGGTAAACTCCTACCGTGAACGAACTCTAAGTTTAAATGTTTGTTAGGGGTTACGATGAAGTATAGTTTTTTGCGCTTATCACTCAAGCTAAAGGGACTATAAACTTTTTGCCTCTCTTTAAGGGCTATGTAAATATCAAATTTATCATAATAAATGATCATGATTATTGCGTTTTGCTTGAAGGCGCGTGGTTTGGGTGATTTCCCATATTAGTTCTAATGTTAATTATTGTAGAAATATTAGATAGGAGTAATAACGGAGTTTTGCTTTTCTCGCTTAATGCTCGGGATATTCAACTTTGAACCATAGACTTCCATGATTATTATTAATATTAATGTTGTACTGACATCCAGATAGTTACTATATATATTTCCTTTTCTTATTTCAAGTATTGTAAAGTCTATTAATTCCATTATTTAAATGGAGTTATTTCTAAATCTGAGAGGATAAGCGCTTCACGCCATGTTATTATATTTTGTTCTAATTATGTATTTACCATTTTGATTGCTCTATCTAAAATAAACATTGTTATTGTCAGATAAACTTCTTAACTGATTTCCCCGTCACTATTTCTAATATTTTTACAAGAGGCTTGCACTTCATCCATGGGGAATCACGCACTATTCTGAAACAATAACCAAGAATTGCACCATTAAAACTTATCTTTTCTTTCAAAAGTCAACTCCTAAGTATTTACCAAAAAAGCAAGTAACGTTAGCTCCCTCTACCCAATAGAAAACTTGCTTTCACAACATTTGTCACCAGGACTCTATCTATTAGTTGGTCTAGACACTGTTGACATGGGGGGCCAAGAGGCAAGGGGTAGGTCATATATAAGCTATTTGTGAGTATGAACAAACACTGTGCCGGTAGCATAAATCTACAGAGAGTGTAATAGCATAAAACAGTGAACATCATTACAGTGAACACCATCACACAAGAACTTTGTAATCAAAGACAGTAATATCCAGTGCCGGTAAAATATATAGTTGTAATATAAAAAAAAACTCGTGATTCAACTAAGCTGTATCATGTAAAATTATATCTTTAGTGCTGAAGATAAAAGCACTTTAATAGATCATGTGCAACATTAAAGGTCTTATTTATTCAATTAAAATATCACATAATAACTCCGTAGCGTAATATGTGGAGCTCGATCATGGGGCTATAAATGTAAATTATCACACAGTAACATCCGTATCTCAATAATTGACTCCCAATCTCGGGGCAGTACGCAATACCGTACCACTTTACTTAGTGCTCGATCACGGGGCAGTTATCAGCTAATTAAACGGTATCACTTCAATTGTTGCCCATCGCCAACGTGCATTGTAAGATTTGCTATGTTCATAACGTTTCAAAATCAAACCAAATTTACACTTATGAGTTTTCAAATTGTCTAGAGTTAAGACCTGCCTCGGTGGCGTAGTTGGCTAACGCGCTTGTCGTGTTGAGCTCGACTGCTGAGGACGGGGAGATCGAGGTTCAAATCTCGGTCGGGTGAGCTGGGGTTGGATTTTCCTAAATGGTTTTCCTCTCTCCCTCCACGCAAATGCGGGTTCACTTCCTCTAATTTAACCTTCCCAATTCCTAATCCATTAGAGTTATTAGTACTTAAAGCGTGTAACCCGAACGGGTAGTAATACGCGGTGCTAATTATTATTATTATTTCAAGAGCTAGGCTCGTGAAAAGTATAATAGAAGCCTATTAAAGGTTTTTTAATACTTTGAACTACATGATTTCATCCATTTTTATAATTTTTTTAGAGAACATTTCGAAGATTGTTTTTGTGCCATCTTGAGAGTTCGATTAAGATGTTTTATTCTAATAAATGTCCTAATATGACAGTATGTCCTGATTATTTTAGAGTGAATCAGTGATTATATTTTTTGAAGAGTATTTTGTAGATTTGCTATAACAGTCCTGTTTCTACATACACCATTCCCATGAAGTAATGAAAATACAACATCTAATTATTTTATAGTACCCATTCATTCTTCGGATGGTTTCCTTAGACAAGTGGTTTAGGTGAACGTTGTTATCCAGGAATTATTATCAGGAGTGGCCGTTGGCATCACTGTAGAGCCAAGTGTTTTATCAATGCCCTTTCAAAGGTGCGCAACGTAACCCACTACATATCTTAGTCCTTCTTACTCAGTAATACTCATGTGTTTAGTCTCTTGTTGAGGACAATTGGTTGGGTGTATTTTGTTACCTTCGTTAAGTAGCTGACGAATATCTTCATCTTCTGTCAATATCTCCTTTGGACCAATATCAATTGAGGTGTCTTTAAACATAGAACTTGCCATTATAGCAGATGCATAATCTGTTTCACCTTCGTGCTCAACTGGAGGTTGTCATGATAGTTGAGCCAAGTTCGATCCAAGTAAAATTAGTTTCAAACAATTATTTCCCTTAAGATGGAAGAGGATGGTTGTAAAACTGTCCCGTTCCTCGGATACCAGAAAAAAAAAAAGATGTTCCAGGCAGTCTTGGTTTAACCTACAAGCTAAAATATATTTTGCAACACTTTCCATTACTTGCTTGTATATTCCTTTAAGAGATGCTATGGAAATTAAAAATCCACGTTAAAAGGGTAACAATGATGCTCTTTTTCCAACTCTCATACTATGACACATATCGGTCATGCGGTTCAAACTGTCATCTTGTGCCTCAAGATGCATGCCGTATCCACTTTTATGAACTGTTATAAAATTAACTAGGAAACTTGAGTTGAAGACATCAAATGTATCGCTAACCAGATTTACAAATTTAGATATTTATTTTTCATCTAGTAAGAACAAAATGGATTGTGCTGTATGGTGAGAAAATAATTGGGTTGCAAATTTAACTCGCTGCCGTTCTCTTCCACGTGCCAAAAGATGAACCTCTAAAAGTTTTGGACATAGTTTTAATTCCTCAGAATCCTTCTCCAACAGTTGATGGAACACATCTTTGTCTACAGTCGTTCCAGAGTAAAGAGTGATTCCGCTATCTAAAATGTGATTGCGTAGAAGTTTGATCACATGTGGAATGTCAGAAAATACCCTAACACTTTGGGAATCATTTACAGGATTAGGAAAACATGGTTTATCTTCAGAAATGCTCAAATACTTCCAGACACTGATATTGTTTCGTCCCTGATCTGATACACAGGCTAAAATGCTAAATCCAGCTGATTCAAACTCTATTATTACTTGAAGAAAAATTGTTTTGCTCATTTGTGCATCAAATTCATAAAACACAGGTTGTTTCGACTTGCAATTTTGACACCTCACCATAATTTTTTTTTTTTGTGTGTGGCCCTAAAATCATGTCATTTTCATGATCATAACAAACCCTAGAATCAACATTATTTCGTCAAAGGAAATCACACACCGCTTTTGAAATTAATCATAATTACTAGATTTCATTATCTCTATAACATTTTTTTAAATTCCAGGCCGATATTGAAATTACTTTGTTCAGAGCACCTTAGTGTTGCGATACCAGGTAATGGAATTCCCCTTTTATTTCTGACATGTATATGCTTTTTTACTGATCGATCTCAATGCTAATGCTTGAAGAATTTATTCAATCGCCCAATACGAAGTTTTTTTTCTTGTTCATAAAACATCGTATTTGTGTTTCCGAAAATATTCCTTTTATTACAGAATATAATTCATCTTTAACGGATTTGAGAATTTCGTTTTACATTCTAGTTTTCGCTTAGTGGCACCAGAAGATTGCTTTGAGAGTCGATTTTTCTGTTCTTTACAATGTTATTCACACGACTCTAATTCTATTTCCAGGATTCGTAATTTATCTTGTGTCAATTTAAGAGGTTTTTTTCTAGACTTAAAAATCTTCCTTTGGCTTAATGTTTTCCTCTATACAATTAGTGTTTTGTTATCTTCCTTCGTCAAATTGTAGTTGCACATTTTTGCAGCGATTTCTTTGGGGAAAATGTTGATATTCTCTCCGCTGCTTTCTTTGCGATTTCTCGTTTGTAACAGCGATGTTGTCTGTCCTTATCATCATAAATATTGGCATGTGATGTTGGAATGTATAGTGAAAACACAGCACTACGTTTAAGGGTTTTCTATAGGGCAAATTTAGTATTTCACTTTGTAAATTTATTTCAAAGTCACTATCAGCAAATGGAACTTATTCGAGCAAAATTTGTATAAATTGTCTCTTTCCTTTTACATTTGAGCTCCCATGTACAGCAAATGTCTGGATCCTTTGGAAAGGAGTAGAGAGATATATTACTACACTTGCAGTTTCGTTGATTATTTACACAGGTGTCAATAGCACAGCTAGGCATTTTTTTTATGTGTGTTTAAAAACACATGTAATTAAAAGTGAAGACCGTATGCAAATAAATTTTCAAAAAGGCTAAATGTTCAACAATGACTTGTAACGAGTGAGAATGACCTAAAGTCCTATATCCTATATATTATATTATTTAAAAGAAAAAACTATTATAAAATAATAAATAGCTTGAAAAGAGCAATACAACTACATATTATATTTATCATAAATATTTAGTATTATAGTCACTATTGTTTTGTGTAACAGTGTGTTAGTTGAATGACATAATAGTAATTAACTTTAGAGTAGCAAAGTTATTATAATAACAACTTGTATCATAAACATATTGCTTCATACACTGATGATAACTACTCACTGATGACTTTGGTGTTACCAACCTAACATACATTAGCTTCCTGGCACAGTATATAGAAAACGCATTACTATAGTTCGTTCACGGTAGGAGTTTACCTGTGAAAGGACTTTTTTCCATACCAGAAATCTATTATATAGTAGGATATTGGTAAGAAAAAAGACCTTTCAGAGGTAAACTCCTACCGTGAATGAAGTATAGCACAGTATTTATAACAACAACTACTAAATAAATGTAGTAAATAAAATGTTTAAATCATTAATTAGAACAACACTGTTGTATTTTATAGTAGCCTATTAAAACAGATACTCGATTGGTAAGCATAGTAAATTAACTAACTATACATGAGAAAATCACTACTAGGCAAACATTAATAAATAGATTATTTTAAAGATAAATTAAAGAACCTCCCCAAGCACATGGACCAGCACGACACAACTGCTGTGTACTGGGTGACGTAGTATCGTGGCTGCCATAAGCAATGACAACATCAATTCTTAAAAATGGCGCTACCTACCTATTCTCTTCACATAGGATAGGATTAGTCTTAATATTGTTTGATTTTCTGTTGAAAGAGTTCTGATCTCCTTTATCTATGGTTCTGATATATGTCAGGTCATGTCCTAAGTTATTTATCATGCCCATCATTATCCCCAACAACACAATCACTCTTAAGTAGCTTAGAAATGTCTAAAGTACTATGTTGTAGGTTATATTATGTATTATGTGTCAATACAATTATTGACAGTCTCATCCCTAACTACTATTTAATTAAATAACTGTAATAATAATACTTGCAGCTACAAAATAATTGTTACAACCAAGCTGTAATAATCATATTAAGAGAGTCACGTTTGGATGCGATTAGTTTCAGTTCGCTATGAATAATTTCATACTTTAGTGGCAAGTGCCATTAAAAAAACTAAAAAAATAGTGTTACTTTTTAAATGTGAAGTTGTCAAATACTTTCGAGTGTAAATAAAATAATTATAGTTTCTATCGATTCTCCATCTCTGCGAATGTATTGATATGTAGAACAAATTAACTTTTTTTTAATAATATGTAACAAAAAAAAGTGAAATATGTATAGGTTACGTTTTTGAGCACTGTCCCCTTATTACTTAACCTTTCATGTGTGAATAAATTAAAATTTCGAACAATAGTGTTCGAATAAATAACTTGTTGTCTAGGCCCTTCGTCTGGATTTTGATTTTAGTGAGATGATTGAACATTTACATATTAAATTAAATTGTCCTGAATATGATTATGGTATCGTTTGATTTGCCGTTTACTTGTAAGTATAAATGGTACTAGAAATTTCTTAATGATTTAATGTTTTGAGAAAATACAGTGTTTTATTTGTATCGATTATAGAGAACCATTCCCAAATTAAAAAATAAACTTTTTATTTTAGTATATAAATAATGTCTAAAGTTAAGGCAGTATAAAAATCACTGTTACAAATAAACACAAGTAGCCAACGACATTGGAGTGGTGGTGGTAACTATTAAGTTTTGGGACAGCAAAGACACAGGTTGTTGATTTTACGAAGTTTATTGAACAAATTAATAACTTTTGTTTGTCTATGTCGGTAAATAACAAAGGTAAATAACAAAGGTAAATAACAAATATTTGACACGTCATTTAATTCTTGTCTATCTATGTTGTGTCTGATATTTTACTTGAACTTAAAAAGATAACAACAAAGAATTCAAGTTGTTCTTATAATCAATAACAATGCAAAACAAAAGATAAATTTTCGCGTTACATGTCTACCAACAAAACGATGAATAAATTAATAGTTGAGCGACGATTAACCTCAACACTCCTCCTTAATTATCACTCTACGAAGTTTTACAAATGAGCTTTTAGCAAGTGGTTTAGTCAGAATATCTGCAAGCTGACTTCTGGTTTGAACATGCTCAGGAAGTACAGTCTTACCTATATTCTGTTGAATGAATTTTCTCGAAATTTCTATGTGCTTTTTACCCTTGGTTGTCTTGCCTTCATGTGAGTTATGCAGCATAGTTATTGCTGACTTATTATCAACGTATAAGGTAGTTGGTTCATCAGTCTTCAGGATTTTCAATTCCGTGCAGATTCTTCTTGTCCAGCTGACATCATCTATCGAAGAAACAGCAGCTCTGTACTCGGCCTCAGCAGTAGAATTTGCTACCACTGGTTGCTTCTTGGAGTACCAAATTACAGGTCCTCCTCTCATGAGTAGTACTCCACTCGTTGACTTTCCTGACTCTCTGTCTCCTCCGTGATCAGAGTCTGTGTAGGCCACTAGTCTTGATCCTCCATCGAATTTGATGCCATAGTCCACAGTACTCTTCAGATACATGAACACTCTTCTAATCATTTTCCAATGACTTTTCATTGGTCTGTTGCTGTACCGACTTAGATAATTTACAGCGTAGCTTATATCTGGTCTTGAGATTGTTGCCAGATAGAGTAGTGATCCGAGAGCCTCTCTGTAGGGGGTTCCCACTGGTACTGGTTTGTCGTTCTTCTGTTTTTCTTCGTCAGTCACCATCCCTTTTTCGATCGGTGTTGAAGCTGAGTTGCACTGATCAAGATTAAATCTTTTTAGGATTTTTGTGGTGTACTTTGGCTGACTTATGAAGATTCCATCCTGTTCAATTTTCAATTCCATGCCAAGGTAGGATAGCTTGTCTTGGATCTTCTTCTCGTACATGATCTCAAATTGTTCGTTGATCTTCTTCAAGACTTCGAAAATAGCGTCTTCTCTCTTGCCTATAACTAGACCATCATCGACAAATAATGAGATCATGATTGTCCTGCTCTCATTATAATATATACAAGGATCGTCATCTGTACTAGTGAATCCAATCTTCTCCAAGTGTGAGGAAATCTTTTCATTCCATTTTCTAGGTGCTTGCTTCAGACCATACAGACTTTTCCGTAGTCTGCACACTTTTTCAGATCCGTCTTCAAAACCTTTTGGTTGATGCATATATAGCTCCTCCTCCAGGTCACCATGAAGAAATGCCGTTTTAACATCGAAGGTCACTACTTTCATCTTCTCAGCTGCTGCATGACTCAACAGCAATCTAATTGATGTGTGACGAGCCACAGGACTAAAGGTATCAGTATAATCAATTCCTTCCTCTTGTTCAAATCCACGTGCCACCAGTCGAGCTTTGAATTTTCCATTCGTCTTCTCTCTCAAAACCCAGCGACAGGTGAGTGGTCTAGCATACGGTGGGCACTTCACAAGTTCCCAAGTCTTCATCCTGATCAGCGAGTCATATTCTTCTTTCATTGCATTGTACCAGTTTGTGTCTTTCAATGCCTCATCCACTGGTATGTCCTGAACTTCACCAATCATTGCATTTTCATCTCCTCTGATGTAACTCATCACATAATCAGAGAACCTTGCAGGTTTCTTCAGTGTCTTGCGATTTCTCAATACTCTCTTTTCTTGTTTAGACGATGTTGATTGTTCATCAATATCTTCGTTTGACTCTTCAATCTGTTCTTCTTGTGTTTCTTCTGCATTACTGGTCGTATCATCATGATCTGATTCTTCTGATTCCTCTTTTCTATCATCTTCTTCATCTTGATTTGTTGTTTCCTTCTTGAAACTTGATTCAACTTCTGTCTGCTTCTGGCTTCTCATCTTGGCTTCATTAAAAGTAACATTATCCGTACTAATTACTCGACGACTGTTTGGTATATACACTCTGTATCCTGTTGAATCTACATCGTATCCTACGAATATTCCTTTCTCTGACTTCTTGTCTAGTTTGTTTCTTTTTGGCTTCAGTACAAAACATTCACTTCCGAAGATCCTCATCTTGCTCACATTCATCTTACGACCAAACCAAAGCTCAGCAGGACTCTTGCCAGGTACTGAACTCGTTCCAGTCTGGTTGATCGTAAAGACTGCGTAGTTTACAGCTTCTGCCCAAAGCGTCTTACTCAAATCATTTGCGTGGATAGCTGAACGTGCAGCTTCCACTACGGTTCTCATCTCCCTCTCGATTCTACCATTCTGTTCTGGCGTATATGGATTAGTAAAGGTGTGAAAAACTCCAAGTTCCTCAAGCAGTTTCCTTGTTTCTTTGTTCTTGATTTCCAATCCGTTGTCTGATCTCAAAGCTTTGACTTTCCTGTCAAACTGATTTTCCACCAGCTTCATGAAGATATCCAGTTTTGTGGCTGCTTCATTCTTTGACTTCAAGAAATAGACCGTTCTAAAATGTGAAAAGTCATCCTTGAATAACAGAAAATATTTGGCTCCTCCAATCGACGTAACTTCCATTTCACCAAGATCCACATGGATTAAGTCCAGAGGTTCTTTGGATACTTTCGTGTTGATTGGATGTGAGACTCTGTGCTGTTTGCCATAGATGCAGCCTTCACATGTATAATCTTGCCAATCATCCACATACTTGATATTGTTCTTGCTCAAAACGTTTCGAACGTACTTTACGTTCTGGTGAGCTAGTCGTTCGTGCCAGATCCTGATAGAGTCTGCAATCATACAGATTCCTTGTCCTTCCTTTCGTAGCATCATCTTGTACAAATTTCCTTCTCTCTCTGCAATGACTTTCGTGTGTTGACCATCTGAAGTAGCAATTCTAGAAGTCTTTTTGTCTGCCATTTGAATGTACCCCTTGTCCAAGATCTGTCCTACTGAGAAAAGATTGTAGTCCAGCTTGGGAACATAAAGTACATCTTTCAGACTCACTGGGTTCCAGTTGTTTCCATCATATGCCTCAACATCAATATCTCCGATGGCAACGCCCTCCAATTCAGTTGCATCTCCAATAACAATGGTAACAGGTTCTTCAAGATGCGTCAGGTGTGAAAACCATTCTCTATGTGAAGTCATATGCTGCGATGCACCACAGTCCTGAATCCAGACGTTACGTTTATATTGTTTCTGCTTGGCGTGTTTCATCTCTGCACTTGACAAACCAATTGTCAACAAGGCTGGTCTGTTGCTGCTTGATGTTGTTTTCTTCTGATCGCTCTGTGGACAATCTTTTGCGAAATGTCCTTTTGTTCCGCATGTATTGCACGGATACAGTTTCTTGCAATGCTCAGTATATTTCGCACATGGCTTACCTCTGCAATATTTAATAACGTGTCCTTGTTTTCCACATTTATAGCAAGTCACTTTGGACTTCTCTTGCTTGTTTGCCGGTTGCTGATTTGACTTCTTATGATGTTTCGATACTAGAGCACTATGTGAGGTTAGGTCCGGTGCATTTTCACCAGAACTGATTCTTTCATCCTCGATCCTCAAGCGTTCAATCAATCTCTCGACAGTTCGATCTGCTCCTGTGACGGTATCCCAGGCTGTCCTAAAATGTGCCAGCTTCTGAGGTAGTACGCTGATAATCCTGGTGATAATCCAGTTAGATCTCATCGGGTCATTCTCACTTGCTAGTTCATCGGCAATCTGCACAACCTCCATACAATTTTCCACGGCTGACTTGTTTTCATCATAAGTGAAACTGAAAAATTTTCTCTGCAGACCTTCTACAGTGACATCTGTCACAGTACCATACAAACTTGTCAATTTCTCTAACATTTGTCTTGACGTTGTACAATTTGCAATTTTGATCGCAATATTACTACTAACATTTAAGCCTATTAAAGTCTGAGCCTCAAGGTCCTTGTTGACCCACTCTATATCTTGGTCATCATTAGCGCCACCTGCTGGCTTTACAGTGAGACCACTTACAATATTATATAAACCTTTTGACTTTAATGTTAGAATTAATTTAAATTTCCAAGATACAAAATTGACTTTTCCTTGAGCATCTTCACTTAAAGTTTCTAAATGAGATCTTACAGTGTCCATACTGACTGATTTTAATATAAATTTATCAATGTAATTAATTTAACTTGACTAGACGTTAATTAAGTCTTTCAAAATTTTCAATACAATTTGACTTGACGTTATAATACTGTTCTAATTATAATAAGTAAATATGAAACATAAAATGACGTGTTGCTCGAAAAATTTCACGGCTTGTTGCTTGCTGTCGACGTGTGATGGCTTGCTGCATGCGGCGTACGACTTGCTACTTTTGGCTTACTACTTACGGCTTACAGCTCACGTCTTGCGGCTTCGACTTGTTGCTTTCGTCTTGCAAATTATTTGCTTTTCCTTGTCTTTGCCTTTGTCCACGTTGTCCTACAGCACTGTCCTGGGCCCATAACCTATTAAGTTTTGGGACAGCAAAGACACAGGTTGTTGATTTTACGAAGTTTATTGAACAAATTAATAACTTTTGTTTGTCTATGTCGGTAAATAACAAATATTCGACACGTCATTTAATTCTTGTCTATCTATGTTGTGTCTGATATTTTACTTGAACTTAAAAAGATAACAATAAAGAATTCAAGTTGTTCTTATAATCAATAACAATGCAAAACAAAAGATAAATTTTCGCGTTACATGTCTACCAACAAAACAATGAATAAATTAATAGTTGAGCGACAATTAACCTCAACAGTAACTGATATCTAGCAGACTTTTTTTTATTGAGAACATTGATCAACCAATGAGGAAATAATTAAGAGAAAAATTAACCTTTAATTATGAAAAGCAATTCCACACTTCCCTTTTGCAAAATTCTTTGAGACACTATCTGTAACAATCCACCACTCTCATAGAATATCTTTCGGCCAACAATGTTTTTTACAACATCTATCATTAGATTTTTTTTTTCTTAAGTTAATTCGAGCAGAAATCTTTCTTGTATTTTTTCCCCCCTCACAGCCCATGTATCTCGAAATTTGAGGGCATATTAACATTGACACGTCAGTTTTAAAACAATCTGTAAATTTACACTTATTTTTGACATGTAAGGCCATTATGCAGGAATAAAATCTTATAAATCGACCAGCTGTTGTTATAAAGCGTCACAACTAAAACACTATTTCAAATAGTGGCAAATCGTGCAACTAAATAGATTCAAAGTCTGATCAACTTTTACATGGGGTTTCGACTTTTAAGTAGTGTGTCATAGGGGTGTCTCTGTCTATGAAAGTCCACGAACGGCGACTTGAAGAATATAATTATCAGATATATCGAGATCAGATGTATTATTACTGTTGAATCCTGCCCTTAATACTCCTAAACATAATACATTTTTGCACGTTAGACTACTTTTGAATGTTAAATATTGTTTGGCCCATCTTTGCCTATGTTATAAGGTTTTCACATGTAGTTCAAATATAAATACTTTTGATGGTTGTGAATATTTTTGTTGAATTTCTTTTTTGAGTGGTGATATTCTTGTCACCAGTATTGTTATGATAGGCAGAATTTGCGTGTTTCATTTAGATGGATGGTTAAGTACGTTCATGAACAGGCTGCATCCGAATAGTCTAATTCAGTAAATTCACGTGCTGTCGACCCTTGACATTCACTCGATAGTTGCATTGGCAATCATGTGATCAAGTGTAGAAACGTCCGAATAGTCACTAAGTGTGCCGATGCACCCCTCACAAGCCCTTGACATGTCGTCGATGCGGAGTTTGACTGGCAACTGTTTAATTTTTCGTCTGGTAGAGTAATGTGATGTGTGTTAAAAGTATTTTAACTATACTGGTACTGCTTTTGTGTTGTGTTGGAAATGTCTAAAGAAAAGAAGCGGGAATGGATATTAAAATGTTTTATTCGTTTTCATTCCCTGCTGATAGATGGTGTTTAAAATAGTTTCTAAGATCACTGGTAGGAAGCAGCACTGCGGACTCAAGGGCGTGTAAAGGGTAGTTTGCCGTTCAAAAAGTATGCTGCAGGCTTTGATCTCAAGTGCGTGTTAAGTGTAAATTTATCAAGTCTGCATCAAGTAAAGTGTACTTAACTATTCGGATACAGCCTGGCTCCCATTATCCGACATGATAGTACAAGGGTACCCAAAGCTGAGAAACAAGATGTTATCAAGGGCTTTGACCACCATTGAGGTCGGCGTTTTCAGAGGAACCACCCAAACACTTCGAGAAACTGCCCATCATGGCGTGTTCTTCTCGAGATCTGAATAAGAAACCAAACAAATCGATGAAACCCCTATATAATGGGAAGCTGGCTATTTCTGAAGCTAACATCACATACTTGCGTTTACTAGTGGGCTTAGACTTCAGGCACATTTGTTTATGGTGTGATTGTTTCGTTAATTTATTTGGTTGCCCTGGGTAGTAATGAGACCTTTCGCTTCACTATGTGAAGTATTGTGACCAGAGCAACTAGATATCTATTCAACTTATGTTTGTATTGAATCTCCCAGAACCAAATCCTTGTGTAAATAAATTAGGTTTTCAGTGTAACATGGTGTTCGTCTAGTCAAAGGAGTAGTACTAATCTCAATGGGTGGTGGCCATTGTAGTCATCCCATCAATGTATGGAACCAGCGAGTAGCATTACAGATAAAAAGTCCGCAAGGGTAGGGAGAATCAGTTCCAAGAAATGCATCAATGTAACACCACCCTAAGGATTCCAAGTTTGATTTCCAACATTACTGAAAAATTAAACATCAGTGATTATCCTTTCACAGTAATAAATTAATACCCAAGGAATTGGGTTAGAGATTAAACTTAACGAGCAAAGTCGGGAGTTGATAAAAACGAGTTGATTTAGAAAGTACGGATTAAAATCCCTGTAACCTTCCCAAAAGTATTTGATTATGACTTATCTTCCTCATTTTGAAATTGCCGCAACAACATTTACTTCTTCCAAACAATAACAGTAATTCTAAGCATTCACAATGTGATTAATTAGTTCACTGCCTAATAAACTTGTTAAAGCACTTAATAAAACAATAATGATTGCAATTAAAAAGCACACCTTTGCTGTTGATTTGTTGAAGCCGAGACCAGTGAGGGTTAATAGACCTGGTGATTAAATATGTCAGTCTTTAGTCTAGTTTGTAGGCTTAGGTCAGAAGCTTGATGTCACTAAACTTTAGGTCTTAATGGTGGAGGTAAGATTTCATTTAACTAACTATTAAAGAATCACACCCTGTAGTAGAGTTAACTAACAAACCTAAGAGTTGTATATGAAAGCCACCAAGCAATGGCGGAAACAGACAGGCATTGGCAGAGACTGACATACCTCCAGGGTATCGATCGAGGTCCAATTTACTCTAACAGAGGTTATTGGCATGACACTTCTAACATATATTTTATTTTAGATATGAGAATCATCAATCTATAGAAAAGAGGTTTTCCTTATAGAGTTATATCATTATATATTCGCATCCATGTCCTTTTCCTGTGTTTTTCCTTTTTGTTATACCTTTTATTTGTTCCTATCTACGTGTTCTATTATTTATTATTATTATTCTTTACCATTTTCCTTTTTCTCCTCTTTTGTTTTTTTTGGCTTTCTCTTTTAGGAAGTTGCGTTGCGCGTTTCACACTCCTCCCTGATGAGTTTCGATAGAATGAAAAAACCTAGGCCGGGGGATTGGGCGGTGACGATCAATTCTCTTTAAGAGACATCCATTACCTCTTTGTCCATTGGCAGCAGTGTAAAGTGTGAACTGTGTTCTTCTTTTCATTGTAAAGGCCATATTGTGTTTGTCCCCCTTTTATATGTTTCTATCCACCTTTCCTGTACCGTCTTCCAAATATAATACAATCTATACTTTTGTAATATACTCTATAGTAATTTTTTCAACAAAACTCTTAAAAAAAACAGTTTTGATTCACTATCTCAATCACTCCTTAACCTTCTCTGCAACCATCCCTGACAAGAAGTGCCTTAAGGGAGGCAGGCAAAAACATAGCCAAATTAAAAAAGGAAACTAAGTAATTATTTATTTTTGTTTACATGGTAGGTTTCTCATTTCACGAACCTGGTTTTTGAATGTTTCAAAAAATCTGAACAGGTATTAATAGTATTTGTGTTTCAATCTCCTAGTAAATATTAATGGAATGTTTATGACGAGCGTGCTTTGAGCAAAGAAATAAAACAAATGCCTGTAGCAAATGTACATATTTTAATAGGATATTTGTTTTGTGTACAATAATTAAAGAAATTCTTCACAATAATATTAAAATTAGTGTTCCAAACCCCTATACTTGACGACAGTGTAAACAAAATACATTCTGAGAACACAACTAAAATAAGATGAGCCAATGTAAGATCATATTTTTCCAACTGAACTATTGGTTGAGCATTTCCTAACATACTGAGGCTGTCTAGAGAATTTGCAATGTCCTGTTTATTTACCGATACCTCAGGTGTCCTGAGTGAAGAGTTCTTTGTCAAGTTATGCTACCTGATAGTAATTCTCTTTAAGTTGCTAGTTGGCTAGTATCTCTGGAGTAGGCCTAATACAGTGAAGACCTCCAGTCAGCCAGTTTTCCAACGGTTATCTAGTGTAGACCCCCCAGTCAACCATTATTTTAAGTTATCCATTGTAGACCCCCTAGTCAGCCAGTATTTTAACAGTAACCAGTGTAGACCCCCAGTCAGCCAGTATTTTAAGTTATCCATTGTAGACCCCCCAGTCAGCCAGTATTTTAACAGCGATCCAATGTAGACCCCCCAGTCAGCCAGTATTTTAACAGTTATCCAGTGTAGACCCCCAGTCAGCCAGTATTTTAACAGTTAACCAGTGTAGACCCCCAGTCAACCATTATTTTAAGTTATCCATTGTAGACCCCCCAGTCAGCCAGTATTTTAACAGCTATCCAATGTAGACCCCC
>CABEEJ010001667.1:94805-113872 GCA_901482245.1 Timema douglasi
GACCTGGCGGTCTAGGGGTAAGGTGTCAGACTTCTGTGCTGGCGGCCGGGGTTCAATCCTCGGTCCCGGCAAAGATTTATCTGATTACCAAACCCTTCCTTCACCTCTGACAAGACATCTTGTGAATGTGGGGAATGCCAGGCCTCCACCGTGGTTCGGATTCCACGTTAAACTGTAGGTCCTCCATTTCATTTCACAATCATCCTACCATTACACATTAGCGTAAGTGCGTATAACCCGAACTGGTAGTAAGACATGGTGCTAATAATAATAATAATGTTCAGTTATATTGATTTGTACGCTTATAAACATTTGTGTTTATAAATAGTAATTTTAATATTCAAATAAACATGATCAAAAAGTTGTGTGTGTGTTTCTAGTTATGATTAGTATGGTTGAAATGTCCTTGTCCGCTCTACATCTAACAGTCTTCGTGCATAGCACCTTCTTGGTTTGACTGGTGAATGTGTCCATAACAGTTGAGTAACTAATCCTGCATTTAAACAATATCTTGTCTTGGTTGGAGGGTTGAGATACATTTTTAACATACTTTGATAGTTTCTGTCAATAATTTCAAAAATATTGGTTGTTCATAAAAGAAAAAGTGATAAAATCAATTACTCTAGTGAATTAAATCTCTATATATTACTATAAGTAATGCATATATTGATGGCTACTCAGATTGAGACATTTATCTCACCTGATCTAGTTTGGTGTTAACGGGGAGGTTAGGGTTCAAATCCCAGCTGGGTTGAGTTTTCCTAAATACGTTCTCACTTTCCTTCCAAGCAAATGTGAGTCGATTTCCTCTAAACTCTAACTTCCCCATTAGTGCATACATGTGGGTAGCCCAAAAGGTAATAAGACACTGTGCACATAGAATGAGTAATATAAATTAAAGCTGCTTTATTAAAATAAGAATATAAATTTAAGTTAATTTATTAAAATAAGAAAAATAAGTTAAATAATGTCTTCCTGGTTCCACCATTTATTAATAAATACCATAAAAACAAGCATTCCAAATTATTATTTTTTGTAGGTAATGTGAACTATTTTGTAAAATTTTTACAGTGGATCATAGAATTACATGATTTTGTGTATCATCAAAAACATGGGACAAATGATGAAAACTGGGTATTGGATATCTCTTGTGAAAATTTGGATAAGATTTTAAATTAAAAATTAATTAATAAAACAACAAAGCAGACAGGCTGTTGGGCTTAATAAAACTAAGATTTGGACTATAAACATATGATTGAAATAAAAGAGTAGGGAGGAGAAATGTGGTAAATAAATAAAGGAAAAAATCAATAAAATTGGTTATAGATTTTTAAAAAGTGTATTTTCTCAATAATATGATCATGCACAATGGGTAAAAAAGGTTATGACATGCTAAAACTTTGACAAATTAATGGTTAGTTAAGATACTTAGATTAAAAACAAAAATAATCATATGTTGAAATAGCTATGCATGGGAACAACAGGGTTATGGATTGTAATGATGGAAAATTCAAGGTTATGAATGTGATGTGATGTCTTATTTTTTTAAATCAATACAAATACAAAAATCCCGTTTCATTTGGTAACTTTCCACAAATTTAAAAACAAAACAAAAGATGTACACACAAATTAAATACAATACAAGAAAAACATAAAACTACGGATATTAAGCTAGAAATAATAAATTGGTGTGAAGACCAATCCTGATATTAATTGGTCAATTAACCTTGACACAAGAAAAATGGCATCAAATGGCTGTATTAATTTAAACATTGAAAGGATGCCTTACCCTTCTAGTCTCCTTTCAATGTTTAAATTAATTAATCTTAAATGAGGGAATAAAACTCAAGACTATTGTCTATATACACAATAATTGGTATTACCGAGCTACCCAGGTTGATTGCCAAATTGAGGAATGATGAATACCAGCGACCATAGTGTGCAGTCTTGGGTTTGAACATGCAAATGATTAGGTGCCATAATGACCAATGAGGAGCCAATACAACCCTGGCTTATAGCATATTATTAACAACTGACACAGTTGAATATTGTCAATTCATGCTGGCTTCAAAACTTGTATTATAAAATTATTTTAACTTTATCAGGTTAAAAATCCCGGCCTAACCTGTTTTACAATTATTTTTCCTGGTGAATGGCAATTTTTTTGTTTATTGTATTGATTACATATTTTTTAAAACAATCCTAATGGATACTAAATATAAACATTATTATAAGCTATTTTTCCAGTATTTAATGTTTCAGCTTTTATTTATGTCCCTGTGTAAATGTGTTATAAAACAAACACTGTACAATTATCTCATGTTAAAACATGTATTATAAGTAATGCATTTTGTTTATAATGAGAAACCAGATCTTTCAATTTTATTTAAATACATAGGTGCTGTTTCCCCTATCTGTAGCCACCATACAGTTTTATAATGCACATACAAGCTAGCCTGGTTGCTATGCTCCTTCAACATTTTAAAATGATTTCCAAGACATTATCTTTATTGCAGTTAAGTTTATATTCTTGAAAAATTTATTGCCAAATTTTGAGGTAATGTGTGCAAAAAATGTTTTGTAGCGTTTATTACCATAAAGCTACAAGAGGTCCAGAAATCAGCAAGATTGGACACTATTAAAAATAAAAATGAGTGAACTCACCAATGCCCCATTTAGTAGTTGCGCCTCTCAAGTCGACTCCCCGCACAAGTACTACATACACGATAAATATTACGTGCAGACTAATTGCGTGAAGATTGTGTAAGCTTGAACAGTGATTCATCGCGGGGCATGTTGGGTAAAGTGTGACGTACATGCCCGAGAAGATGGTGCTATGTAATAAACATTTGTTCTAGTTCTTTCTCCAAGCTACTCAATTTTTCTACCTCTGTCTGGTTATCCCTTCCCTCTCTTTTTTGTTTTAGTGTTTTCCTTTGTTTTCGTTACCCCTCTTTTCCCCCTCTCTGAGCAAGAATGATAGCATATATAATGATGTAATTCAGATGGATTTTTTACTCTTGTCAGGATACTGTCCTTGGACACATAGGTGTCCAAACTGTTATAAGGTACAAAATTCTATTTCAGCTATAATTTAAAATTCTTTTTCGGCCAATAAATATTAATATCAGACTTTCCAAAATTTATAGATAATTACACAAGGACATCACGTAAAACTTCGATCTCTTGATATGTAAAATTAGTTATGATAAATAATGTTTTGTCTTTATATTAGGTTTTCTAGACACAAAGTCCCCTTTTTGGGCTTGCGTGGTATTAATATTTTCAATATAAATGAGACGTCATATTTTGCAGAGATTAGAGTTTCATTATTCCTTGTATAGTGGTTAAAACTTATATTCCATCTGGCGTGAGACGCCATATTTTTGCAAAGATTGGTCTTATAATGTTATGAGAATTATGTTATTAACTTTATTGCTCGTCCGGCAAAAAACTGATTTTTTATTCAGTTTTAGTATTTTGATATTTATTATACATAATCTTTTTATAATATTTTTTTTTTTAACTTGACAACCTATGAATGAGTTGAAGTTATTGTTTGGGATCGGTTCTAAAACCCACCTGGCGGGAATAAGGCTTTGCCATCTTAAGGACGCTTGGTCCGGTGTTGTATTTATTTATGTACAAGTGTTAATACTTGGAAAGTATTACAATTACTTTAAATTGAATCTTTTGTGGAGGTCATTGATGACTCGAGTAGTCAATTATTAATCAAGTTTAGGGTGATTGATATGACCTGTCACTATTGCTTTTATAATATTCTCCTATATATTTTTCTTTGTATTGTGCAATATTCAACCTATCAATATCTTATATTGTTAAATAAACTGTTATTTACAAATAAAATATTTACGTTTCATATACTTATGTTATATCCTTCACTGATAGTCGGTAGAGTATTCAATATTTAAGTTATTAAATATTTGTAGAATGGGTTCGGGGAAGCAGAAGACAAATAGACCCGAGTACGGTCTATTTACCTTGTGATCGTCCTATTGGCTCCTCTGCATTTATTATGTTTTTTGGAATTCTTATTTAATATTAATGTTGTGTACCAGCCTTTATTCTTTGGTGAATAAGGGTGGTGTTACAGTTTAATCAAACACAAATTAAAATGATGTTGAGTCAATTTGAATATGGAAAGTATTGACATTCAGAATTTCAGATCAAATATGAATAGTGGTTTCATTACACAACGTCTAGTGGTTATACTACAATTTTTAATGTTTGTAACACATATTGGCCAAGTTTTCCTTGTGTTCTACATGTCTCAGCTAACCATATGTCTGAGTGTCGTAGTATGCCAAGAAGCGTTATTACAAGTTTCTACCGAGCAACAAACTATGGCTGGGTTGTGTTGCCGACATAAAACTATCAAACAAGCAAAAACTGCTTTAAAGGTACATGGGTTAAAAGAGGACTACTGTGGTGTTATGAGTCAGTCATACCAAACTCGCTTCCTGACAACCTGAGGAGAATGTTGAAACAAGTGTTGGTTTATGAGGTCTACGCATGGTTTCACATGTTACAAGAAGCTTTCACAATTCTCAATAATAAATTAGGCTCACTTTTATATTTTTATTTAAATGTGTGTGTGTATATTATTTTGCACGTCCTACTACTTGTTTGGGTTATATGCTTACGTATAAATACCTCTAATGGATTAGGAATGAGGAGGGTTGAATTTAGAGGAAATGAACTCGCATTTGTGTGAAAGAAGAGTGGAAAACCATTTAGAAAAAGCCACCCCCAGTTCACGCGACTGAGATTTGAACCTCGATCTCCCTGTCCTCGGCAGTCTAGTACAACACAAAACTAGCGTGTTAGCCAACTACGCCACCAAGGCAAGCAAATCTATATTTTAAAAAAACACCTGAACATGGGGATTAAATCCAGGACCTTTGGTTTAGTGTGCCTGATCTTTTACTCCTGTGATTCAGATGTAATTTCACAAAATATATTTAAATAAATATTATGAACATAAATCATCTGTAAGTAATGTAATTTAAACTTTTTCTGCAAATCTAAACTGAAAATAAGATCATTTAACTTAGCCCAGCCCCCCCTTGAAATTCAAAATGTTTCGCATCCTAACTCTGGTAAAGTGTAGCCCCCCCCCCNATTGGTTTTTTGAAATGCTTATACACAATTTTTATTTTAAACCATTTTGAATCTTAATAGTTTTGTAAGAAAATAATATTTATATAAGAAAAAAAGATGGGGAGGCCAAGTTAAGCCATCCCCGCAAACCAATGAATAATTTTGTTTTTTTACTATGCCAACATAAATGTTATGTTTTGCAACTTAATACAGTAAGACTCCATTTATGCAAACTACAGTTATCCAGATCGCCAAATATCCGGAGTGTTCTCTGGAAATAAAAATATAAACAAAAAAAGAAAAATACTGTACTGTACAGTACTGAAATTTGTCATGCTACGTCGCTGCGATGGTATTCGCCGGCCGGCCGCTTTGCCATTCCAAGGCCACATGCCATCCCCCCACCACGACAGGTCACTCAACTCACTCTCATTAGTGAGGGTGACTCAGAAGCAGATTTACACTATAGGCCCACTAGGTACGGGCCTAGGGGCGGAGGCTTTAGGGGGCGGCAAGTACAGAACTACTATTAATGATAGGCTAGTTGGTCGGTGGTTCTGTGTTTGTGGTGCAGACATGGCTGTTCTAGTGTGCGACATTTGAATTACATAGGTATACATTCTATTTTGTAACAATCTCTGGTTAGTTATTATTATTATTATTATTATCACCGCGTCTTACTACCCTTTCGGGTTATACACACTTACGCTAATGTGTAATGGTAGGGTGATTGTGAGATGAAATGGAGGACCTACAGTTTAATGTGGAATCAGAACCACGGTGGAGGCCTGGCATTCCCCACATTCACAAGATGTCTTGTCAGAGGTGAAGGAAAGGTTTGGTAATCAGATAAATCTGTGCCAGATCCGAGGATTTAACCCCGGCCACCAGCACAGAAGTCTGACACCTTACCCCTAGATTTCCAGGTCACCCTTTATTATTATTATTATTATTATTATTATTATTACTTTTATTATTATGATTGAGATCTATGTTAATTTATTTTACTGTTAATCACGTTATTAGTTAAAATGAGTGATAAAAACAAACAGTCAAAATTAAGTGGGGTGGCATTTCATAAACTGGCAAAAGAAAAGCGAGAAAGGGAAGCTAAAATTCTGATAACTCTTGGTAGAGTACACACATTTTTTTACAAGAAATAAGGCTAGTTCAAGTAAATGTACTAATATACGCGATGATAACATTACAATCATTGTGAAAGTAAGTAAGTCCAAACAAAACAGTGGTCGAGAATGAAGAAAAAAAAAATTGAGTAAAATGTACGCCTGTGTGTTAAATCAGCTGATAAAATCAGTAATAACCTCATTAGTGATGATCTAGTAGAGTGGTGTGAAAATGAGTCAACAAATGACTTTCTTCTATGTCATGGGATTGATCAAAATGATAACAATGATTTTTATAATTCACGAAGACTCATAGCAGGCAAAACCAGATATTTGAAGATTTTTTTTTATCGCAAACTTTTAAATTGTGAATCAACTTTGCGCGATTACTTAGTATATTCTTGTAGTACTGGTGCCGTTTATTGTGCGCCATATAAATTGTTTTGACGAAAAACCAAAATCGCTACTCACGGCATTTCAGATTGGAAAAACATTTATACTATTTTATCTAAACATGAAAATTCGCAGGAACACAAAAACAATGAGTTGACGCTTTTAACAAGAAAAAAATCTCTTAGAAACATAGAAAATCATTTCGAGTCTTATGTTCACGCAGAACAAATGTACTGGCGCAATGTATTGAAAAGAATATTTGCAGTAGTGAAAAAGCTAACAAGTTGTAGACTTCCCCTAGGTGGGCATGAAGAATAAATTAATTCGTTAAATAACAGTCAGTTGGGTGACCTGGCGGTCTAGGGGTAAGGTGTTAGACTTCTATGCTGGCGGCCGGGGTTCAATCCTCGGTCCCGGCAAAGATTTATCTGATTACCAAACCCTTCCTTCACCTCTGACAAGACATCTTGTGAATGTGAGGAATGCCAGGCCTCCACCGTGGTTCGGATTCCACGTTACAGCTTTGGCCTCAAAGAAAGAAACTAGTGCTCCTGGGCACAAAATTAGCAAAGAACGAATGACAGTGCTTACTTATGCCAACTCAACGAGCAATTAGTGGCTCTCTTTGCTTTTGATTGATAACTATAGCCTCAGGGCTTTTAAAAATGTTAAAAAACCTTCCCCTGGTGTAAAAAAAATCATGGACTAGAGCTGCATTGTTTACAAAGTGGTATGACGGAGTGTTTATTCCGGTAATAAAAAATACCAAAAGGAAGTGGGTAAAAAGAAGAACATGTTGCTTTTCATTGATAATGCACCAACTCATCCTTCCGAGAACCTCTTAGAAAGAGAAAGTGGGTGTTTTAAAGGGCTCTTCCTGACACCAAATGTAATGAGTTTACTTCAACTGATGGGCATAAGAGAATGCATGAAACACCATTACAGAAGATAACTGTTATGAAAGCTGCTGCATGAAGATGGTACTCACTCTTGCATACCATTAGAATATTTATTTAAAGGATTGTTCTTACCTAATAGCTGACTCGTGGAATTCATTAAAAACCACCATATTAAAGAGAGCATGGGGTTTTCAGAAAGAAAAGGAAGCAGCAAAGAAGGAAGAGGTAAAAAGGATCAAGAAAATCGAACAAGAAAATTAAAAATGAGGCTGAACAATAAATATCGACTAAAGACATCCAGAACATCATTGTTCAAATTCCTGGATGTTCAGAGTGAAATGCAGATGACATAAACAAGTGGTTGGAGAATTTTGTCATCACTTAACATTTGAAATCTAGGGTCTGATGAATCCCACTTCAAAGACTAATGGTGAACGACAAAGATGACGGCACTGCTTCAATTGAACCAAAAGTAGGACCTACTGTGAGTGAGGCCTTTGCTTATTTTGTCACTGCCTTAAAATGGATAGTGACAGTCTGAATACCACCATTTACAGCTTCTCACCATCAAGTGTATACGAGAACTCGCTGCTCGTAAATGAGTTTCTTCATCAAAGCAATTAACTATGCTGGAAATGTTCAGTACATAGTTTTTTATACAATTGTGTGTGACTACAGCTGATTGTTAAATGTTTGTACAGTAATTTAAAATTATATTTTCAAATTACACAACAACCATACACATGTACATTGAGTATAAACTTAATTGTTACATATACAGGTGTAATGTATTTCCATATAAGTTGGCTACCCTGTGTGGTGACGCAATAAATCATCTGCTTCCCATCATGCCCCATCCTAGATGGCTATTGATAATAGTATCGAGTGTTCCCGAACAAACCTACCAGTCAAGCAGAAACATTAACTCCACGAAGTCGTTTTGATTCAATCCGTCCTTACCATAAACCGGATGTGACAACAGGTACTGTAGGCCTACTGTATGATTCAAATTCATTGTATTCTTGTTTACAGTAGCAATAAGTTAAGCTTACCATATTTTTTTTGCTACAGTACTATAATGTTATTCCACTTCGCTTTATTACTGCAAAAACAATAAAAGAAGTGATTTTAAAGTAAATTTTGCGTTTTCTTTTGAAACATTGCCTTAACTAAACGAGTTATCCAATTATCTGGATTTTTGCATATCTTTATCATGTCCGGCACTCATTAATCCAAAAGATTGGAGTTATACTGTAGTTTAGCGAGGGGAAAACCCAACTTAATGTGATCATTTTGGGGTAAAGTTTAAAGCAGTAATATATTTTTTTTTCTTATGTCTATATAATATAATATATAATAATATGTCTTCACTCGCATCATTTTGCACTCTTAGTTCGGCCAGTAAAAAAAATAATGTGATAATGCACGAGCTTCAAAAGAATATTTATTAATGTTTTGAACTGTATTCCACACAAGTATAGAGTTTTCCCCCTTAAATGCTTTGTGAGGGAGAACATATTTAATATTTAATAAAAAGGTTTGGGGGATAAACGTAGCTCCCATACCTACCATCCCAAAAAATGAGGACACACTCTTTGGCTCAAGAGAAAATTGCAATATTTTGGTGCAAAATAGTTGGGTGAAAAAGGTTCAAAGCAATACATTTATTTTGTAATATAAATAAATCAATCACGATTCCTTCTATTTTCTTTCCCCCCTTGAAAAACTATTAAGGTTCAAAACCAGACTTTAATATTGACATTAATAACAAAATAACCTTATTTAGGAAGCGAGGGGAGGACTACTAGGCCTAACTTGACCCCCAATATTTTCTAATATTAAATATGTTTGAAAAATAACATATTTGAGTGCATTTGTATAAGAGAACCAACATAATAACAAATTAGGGAGTGACTACACTTAACTTGGGTTTACTAAAATCAAAATAGTCTTATTGTCTCTGTGTTTAGGGAAACACACAATATAATGATGCAAAATGGTGGCTAACTTAACCTAGCCTCTACTGCTTTGATTTTTTTTCATTAACAAGCAATTAGAGCGCAAAATCATACATTTAGTTTGGCATTGAAAATAATTTGTTTCCTTTACATTTTTCAACAGTAAATCTTGTTTCTGTCTAAACAATTACAAAGCCAAATTCACACTTTCAGCGAAATAGTTAAGAATACAACACAAAAAAACCTATGCTCGAAGTTTATATATATCTTAGGCAAAATTAATTTTCTTAATATATATTTTTTTCTTTCTAAACTGTTACAGTGTAAAAACCTATATTTGAATGTGAAAAAAATAAATAAAATAAAATCTTATTGGCATAAGGAAAAAAAACACAAATTATAATTTTTTTTTAAAGAGAATTATGATCAAAATGTGACTTTTTAATTGGATACACATGTTGAATGGCTCTTAGTGGATTACCACAAATTTGAGCTTTAAAGCTCATTTCGAGATACGAAAATTTTTCTGGGGATATATACATATAAACAGAGATCATTAGACAAAATATGTGTGTGTATATATATGTATACTGCTTGCTTATCTTGGCTCCTTCAATTTTTTATCATAATCAATATTTTTTCCTTGCAAAACACTAAACTTGGGTGCACAACAAATATTTGGAATAGAAAAAAAAAACAAAAACAAACACTTCCTCTTCCCACACACCCCAAAAATATGACCGTATTATCTTTGGGTTTGGGGTGCCAACACGGTGGTATATTTACATTTTTAATTCGAGAGATTTATTTGGCCAACTTAAATGATCTCTATGCTTAAGTGTTTTCAGATATCAACACACCTTTAAGCTAGGATTATTCAGGCTCAAAACTATTCCTACATTAATACAAATAAGTTTTATTTCAGATGGCTGCAACAAAGTTTCACAATGGTCGTCAAGGTTTTTTTTAAAAAGAACTATCTTTAATGAGCTTAATCTAGGTTTGTACTAAAATACTGCATCATTTAAAAAGAAAACAAAAATAAATTTAATTGAAACACTAATATATATATTTCTAGTAGAAAAGTGACTCAAACAACTCCAGAGTAACAAAGAGGTGCCAGCGCTATGAAGGAACTATGTTGAGAATTTCTCACTCACTCTTGAATAGTCATTTCATCAAACTTAAACAACTACAAGAAATAAACAACACTTGGTGAATTAAACTAAACAAGCCTCAACATCTGATTAAAGTTAAGTAGATGTTGTGCAATTGGATACAGGTACTTTTAAATGTCATCCCATTGGTGAGCAACTACTCATTTTATGCAGCTCACAAAACAAGAGCTGAGAAAAGATAACTATCAAATAGGGCTTGAAAGTATACAATTTTAAATTAGTTTATTAGTAAAAGAAATAAATTATTTCAGAGCCACATTTAATACAGTTACCACATATTTCTTTGGGAGTGCAATTCTTGGGGTAGTGAAAGTATTTACCAAGGTCAAATGAATGGAGTGTGTTTGACCACAGACGGCTTTTAAAATATTTACCTTATAAAAATTTAAAAAAATATATCAACATTTGAATTAATGTGTTATTGGTTGTTTTTTTAAAAGATGACCCAATAACTAGATTATTCAAATACACATTTAAAAAACAAGACGCTTTTAATAGAATCTTTGAGAAAGTAATGAACCCCCTTGCACGTTTACTGACTAGCTGTCACTAACTACAAACATCCACTAGCCACTAGAAGTGCAGGTTACGGAGAACAATGTCCACTGGAATGGAAATACCACAACAAAAAACTTGGTTGCATTCTTCAATGAATTGTACTCTTCAAACTGATAAACTTATAAACTTTGTCAATGACAATAGCACAGTTTAAGCAACACACGCATATATTTATTTATCTTAATGATGTAAGAAATACAGAAATGAGATTTCATGAACTTTTGTGTGATGTAACAGGTATGACCAGCATCCCTCGAGTTCTGGCTGAGTAAGAGAGACAGAATCTACTCATGTGAGACGTATGTCATGTACTAGTTAGGAGGGGGTTGAAGTCGAGCATCAGCCGAGTGCGAGAGAGAATGTGAACTCACGTGAGACCAAGGTGTCTGGAGGGTATCGAAAGCTGAAGATCCAATCTTCCTCCACCTTAAGGATCCTCCCAGTGATGCGGGCATAGAACTCATAGTTGTCGCGACCAAAGAGGTTGCTCACACCAAAGTTGTCTATCAGAAACTTCATGATCTTGGTGGCCACCTAAAGGTCCAACAAGTTAAGTTAGTAGGTTGAGTTCTTAGGCTCTTATCTTAGTTTTCTATTTAGTATTTGAGCAGTCCAGTGAAAAGACTAGCTATTAGCAAAATACAATCTGAGGGAGGATGAGAAGTGTGCATTTCTAAGAAACAAAAAAATAATCTAGAAAAACCATCCCATGCAACCCTAATTCCATCACATCAAGTAAACGTATGGAAAAAGGTCCCTCCCAACTGAAACCTAATTAATCCCACTCCTCACACAAGACACAGTGACATTCAACACATGCAGCAGTGTTTATCAGCGGATGTCAATGGTAGCAAAGCTCTAAAAACTTGCTGAAGCTAAGAGTAACAGTCCTATTTGCTGAAGGACCAGACCCAATAAAGTTTGGGAGCAGCTGTGTCACATGGTGTGTACAGCCCTCAAAGCCACATGATCTTCACTGTCCGCACAGCTTCATGCTCTGCACTGTCCGCACAGCTTCATGCTCTTCACTGTTCGCACAGCTTCATTCTCTGTACTGTCCGCACAGCCTTACGCTCTGCACTGTCCGCACAACTTCACGCTCTGCACTGTCCGCACAGCTTCACGCTCTGCACTGTCCGCACAGTTTCACGCTCTGCACTGTCCGCACAGCTTCACGCTCTGCACTGTCCGCACAGCTTCACGCTCTGCACTGTCCGCACAGCTTCACGCTCTGCACTGTCCGCACAGCTTCATGCTCTGTACTGTCTGCACAGCTTCATGCTCTGTACTGTCCGTACAATATCATGCTCGGCACTGTCCGCACAGCTTCATGCTCTGCACTGTCCGCACAGCTTCATGCTCTGTACTGTCCGCACAGCTTCATGCTCTGTACTGTCCGCACAGCTTCATGCTCTGTACTGTCCACAAAGCTTCATGTTCTGTACTGTCCACAAAGCTTCATGCTCTGTACTGTCCACAAAGCTTCATGCTCTGTACTGTCCACAAAGCTTCATGCTCTGTACTGTCCACAAAGCTTCATGCTCTGCACTGTCCTCATAGTCTCATGCTCTGCATTGTCTGCACAGCTTCATGCTATGTATTGTCCTCACAGCTTCATGCTCTGTACTGTCCGCACAGCTTCATGCTCTGCACTGTCTGCACAGCTTCATCCTCTGTATCGTCCTCACAGCTTCATGCTCTGTATCGTCCTCACAGCTTCATGATTTGTACTGTCAACACAGCTTCATGCTCTGCACTGTCTGCACAGCTTCATCCTCTGTATCGTCCTCACAGCTTCATGCTCTGTATCGCCTCACAACTCTCAAACAAGCAATTCTTTGATCCATTTTGTGTGCTCTGTTAAAATGGTAGTTGTTAGGATTTCAAGCTGATTTATGTTAGAAACAAACATGCTGTGGCTGGCAGAGTTTTCATGCACTACTGCATCACAAATTTGTGTGTCTAGGCAAGGAACAACAATATATATAAAATGTTGAGAGAACATTCCTATTCAAGTCTTCAATGCAGTGCAAGAGCAAGCAGACACAACATCGCCTGAAAGAAACTTTTAAGTGAAGTACCTGAAGGATCAACTTTGAGAATGATCACAGAGACAATAACAGACATGCAGTATATCATTGGGTGAAATTTTGGCCTTCAGTACTCATATGGGGTGACAAACATTTTCAAACTAATTATGAATATGTAACGTGGGGGAGGGGGGGGGTGCGCGGCTTGTCTGAACAGTCTGCAAAGGCAGGCAAGATATTCAAATCATGATGAAGCTGCTCAACTATTTAAAGTGAAAGACCAGTGTACATTGTTTAGTGTCTATAGCTCTAGGTAGAAAAGTGTTTATTGTCTTGAATCCTAGGTAGACAAATGTTTATTTCAAAAATAAGGAAAGAAAGTTAAGCTATGTTAGAAGATGACTCCAATGTGCAACATAACTAACATAACTTAAGTTTCTTTCCTTAGTTTTGAAATTTAATCTCTCCTTACTAAAATTTACAAAGGATATGATTAAAAAAAGTTTACTGTCTAGTATCTTGGGTAGACAATATTGATTATCTAGAATCCTGGGGTAGACAGTATTTACTCTCTAGAATCCTAAGAAACAGTGTTTCAGATACATTTATCTATGTCCAAGTTGACAAATTTTGACCAAATAAAATGAAAGCCACAAACTAATTAATGATCGATCCCTTCACTGCCCATTGTGTGGGAGAAAATACTTTTTTAAGAGGTGTATGTCCCAAACATATCATATGAGCTTGTCCCGGGTAGTGGGCCTCCCAAATACATCTTTGAGGACCTAAAAATATTAGGTTGTTTCAAAACCAATGTTTTTGGTAGTAAAGAAAGTGCCCCTTTATGTCACTAATAGCTATATCTTGCACCATCTTGTGCAGGGATTCAGTATTATTCACATGTGACATAAGCGTGGGGTCACTACTGCTTAAACCAAAGGTAAATGACAAATCTGACACCATATACCAGTGATGTAACTTGAAGCCTACAATAAAATTTTAGTAAATTCATGTGCACATGAAAAATAAGAAGACATAAATCTTATGAACAATTATAGTACTGTCATGCACAAGACTAGGTCAAGTAAATATTAAAATAGTCTCATTCTTTCCATCAATGAGCCCAAAAACATATTTGTGGCTTGATTTTGTATATTATAAATTAATAAAGGACTAATTCTAGACCATTCCAATAATAAAAGTACTCTTTTTATAATTGCTCCAAATAAAACGGGCAGACAGGGAAATGACTGCCTTCTGGCATGTTTAAATGTATTGCAGGTATCAGCTGTCTCACAATATTAAATAATAAATAGTTTGTTATAAAAAATATCAAAATGAAGTTAAATGATATTAACAGTGCTCTATTATAAGAAGCCTTATATTCGGAATAGAACACATTAAAGAATATAATAAATCTAAAATCATCTATTTTTTATTATATTTTACACAATTTGTTGCAGTTCTGTTGTTTAAGTGATGGTTATAAGGGACATTATACAGCCTTGCCTAAACAGTTATTTATTGTTATGGTCACAAGAGAACATTTTAAGTTATTTGAGGATTATTTTTGTGGGTTTGAAGTGTAAGAGTTTTATTCCCATAATAAATATAGAAACACAAGGGTTTTTAACCTTTAGGACAGTCATTAATGAGTAGCCATAGCATGGGCTGTACCTGAATAGTCTCACTGATACTTTGAAGGATCCGTGAGCTACAGGCTTTATGAATTCACACTGCTCATGCAATTCCTATCAAAGACTGCACTAGACAATTCACACGCAACACGCCTTGCTACATCCTTGGGACTGCAGTGATACTACCTACCAATGATATTAGTAACTATGTCAAATGCCATATATCAGAACTAATTAAAATAAATAACCTATAGTGTTTAATATCAGCATCATTCTATTGTTTGAATAAACTGTTTTCCCATTTTTTACAAAAATTAAAGTATGACAGTAAACAATTTTCTATTTTTGGTGATAATAACTAGTAGACATGGCTTGATTAACTAACCCTTCAAAATAACCAACTTTTTTATGTAATAACACATATTTAATTTAGCAGGCAACATAAAATGCTGAGCTCTAGTAGACAAAACGAGAATAATAAACAGTTGCCAATCAAACAACGCACCAAGGACGTGTCGACGACGTATTGCTTCTGCCCTTGGATTCAAGGGTTTGTGAGGGATGCATTGGCAGCCTTGGTGATAATTTGGACAAATCTACACTTGGTAACATAATAAGTGATGCAAGTGACAAGGGTACGTATCAAGGCGACAGCCCGTAAGTATATAATTAGGATACAGCCATGATACATGGCTGTTAGTGCTTGAACATCTTCTAAATGTAACTTTAGTGACATTTATCTTCAGAAAATTGACTAAATAGGGAACAATATGTAGGGGGGTGAGTTTGTGTGAGTGGTTGGGGGTAGTACATTAGAATACACCATTTTAAAAAAAGATTCAAGGGTAAAAATAAATTACGCTTTTCTTTAATAATAAAAAAGTTGTATAAAAATAAATTACGCTTTTCTTTAATAATAAAAAAGTTGTAAACACGCAATTTATAAACCAAGCTCCTATTTTATATTATTATCAAGAATCCAATGTAAGGGTATTAAGGGTGCTAGAAAGGGTTTGTAACTAATTATATAGGTCATGATTAAGGGGTTCATATTTTTATAATATTTCTTCACTTGTAAATATACATACACTTTGAACATAAAACAGTAAATAATTTTAACAAGCTAACTTTTTTGTCGGTACTTTTATTTAACTTAATAAAATATTATGTTTGTTGATAACATCTCATTGCTAATGCAATAAACCATAAGCATCCTGTAATGTTAGCGATCTGGAGGAGTGATGCTTGTGTATCTTGTGCAGATACTTATAGATATTTAATTTTTTGTTCAAATATGTGTTACTTTTCTACTAACATTTGGGTCATTAGGTACAGCTGATCACAAGAAAAGCTGGTAGAGGATCAGAAGCATTCATGGCTTCATTCAATATTTCCAGTATGTCCTCCTATGTGGTGCTACCAATAAAGGAGTGCTGTGCTATGACTTTCAAATGGTTCTTCAACTAATACCACACACAAGTTTGTAGCTACTTTTAACCATTAGTATTAGTCATCTCAACATAGTAAAGGAAAGAAGCGGTGCTAAAAAAATAATAATAGTAGAGAGTAAAATAGCATTGTAAGTATCTTTTTGTTATTTCTATCTGAAGTTGCCAGAGCACCATACACTAGATTGTTATGTTGAAAGAGTTGTCATTGGGAACACAACGAAAGAACATGGAGTTGAGAGTATCTGGGATTCTATTACATGATGCTATTAGAAACTCACAATATTCCTTTGAGCAATCATATTTACTCAACTCTTTTCAATATAAAACTGCCATATATTATATTAGGAATCACTCAAAGTCTCTCAATGCCACTATAATTAGGTTCATTGACTCACACAGAAGAGTTGAAGTTTTCTCACCGCTAGATTTTAAAGACTTATGAAAAGATTTTTTTTTTTTGGCCTGCGTCTTACTATTGGTTAGTTAGGAATGAGGAAGGTTCAATTTAGAGAAAGTGTATCAGAATTTGCATTGAGGGAGTGGAGAACCATTTTGGACAAACCAACCTCAGTACAGCTGATCGAGATTCAAACCCTGATTTCCCTGTCATTGGCAGTCTAGTCCAACACGAGAGTGACACTTTAGATCATGCGGCCACCGAAACAAGTTATTTGTATGTTAAATAATTGCTTGGATCTGTTTTATAATGCACAAAGCTTCAGCTGCTTTCTTGGCCCTTTCCCATATTTTATGGCCATTAAACTCAATTTCATCTGCCAGTTAAATTGAAAACAACCTTTCCCATTACATAACATAACAGCAAGCAATTTTGAAAAAATAAATAACCAAGAGTCCCAAGTAATATTTTATTTTAAAAAATATATAAATTGTAAAATCCATTATTTTAAGGCAAATTTTACTAAAAATTTATTTTATTGTAGTTTTTCTTTAAGATCTTTGAAAACACATATACATTTATTAGAACCATTTATCCTTTTAACGTAATGCAACCTACTTGTTTTAAATTAAAAATATATATCTTACTGGCCAAAACAATAAAGGAAACACTAAATACTTGTTCATTATAAACTCAACATCAAACTGTTTCAAGCCCTTAGCTGGGTCAGTTTAGTAACATATATTAATGTGGTTATCTTGGCAACTCTGCAAAGTTTGTGCTATGTTGGCTATCTCTACTTCTTACTCCCTGTAGCTGTATCTTACTACTAGTCGTTCGTTGGTCTGATTACAGTTTAGACGTCTCTAACATTTATTAATTAAATACACTGTTTACACTATGTCAATGCATGTTTGATTTAGTTTCATTGTCTATTAATCCTAATAGGTTATGAGCCCAGAAAGTATCAGTGTTTATTAATATTTGTAATAATTGTATTATTCGCGGAAAACAGTGTAAAGGTGACCAACTGTTTTTATCAAGTTCAACATGATGATATCATATGTATCCTATCCACATCCAGTATTAAAGCCTTTTGATGGAAGTGGTTTCGAAAACTGGTTAGATCATCTGGAGAGGCTTTTTGATGAAAGATGCTAAGGTCAAGGATTTGATTGTGCAATGTGTGGCTGATAATGTTTTGGAGCAAACCAAAAATGCAAGTACCGTTAAATTAATGATTACGTCTTTTGACGCAAACAGATGTTAAAATGAGCATAATGAATCAGATTGAACTTCAGAAAAGATTAAGAAATATGTCTTTTGAAGGTAAATCAAGTTTCAAGGAGTTTATCATAAAATTTGATAAAACGGCTGAATTGAGGAATTCTGGAAATACTGTTGAAGAACACGAGTGTATTACTCAACTGTTGGCAGCAATGCCTGAACGCTATTTACAATTTGTGACATCTATTGATATTTTATATACAGCTAATACAAGTTTAGTTACCTTTGACTTTGTAAAAATTAAGTTATCAAAAGAAGAATGTAATTTAAAAATTCATAGTTCAAATGTTTCAAGTGCACAAAGCCATGCTTTTATAGGGCATAAAAATAAGTTTAAAAAGGAGCGTGTAAATACATTTGGTCAAACAGAATGATAATTCGTGGAAAACAAATAGGGTGATGCAATCTAAATTATTTACTGATATGTGCTATGCCTGTGATCAGAAAGAACACATGCGTTCTCAATATCCAAATAGGAACAATTTTGCTGGAAATTCAGTAAAAGAAGTTTCATTTCTGGTGTCAGAATCTGATGGTAGCACCGAGTTAAGTTGTTGTGGGATATCAAATGATCATAAGAGTATCAATTTTGTTTCCATAGCAGCTCTCTAACACACCTATAGAATATCCCCTGTGCTGCCCTCTTATTAGATCTTATCTAAACCCACCCTGTCTCAATCACACTTCCAAGTACTTTACACACTGTACATTTCTCATTTCTACTCCATCCAGATTTATAGCTTTTCTAGGCTTTATCCTCTTTCTTGTCATTACCATCATTTGATCCTTCTTCAGGCTAAATTTCATCCCACTCTCTTTCACTTCCTCATTTTATAGCTGTTCCTTTATTTCCTCTTTCTTCTCCCCTCATTTTGTCAAGTCATCAGCAAGCATCATTACTTTTATTCTTTCCTCCCCAAGTTTCTTTGACACTCTATTAGTGACAATTTCCACTGCAAATAGTAATGGTGAGGGCACTTCCTAAATAGACCAGGGGCGCCCGCAAAGGGTGGGTGGAGTCAATTGCTCCCCCC